>CM043018.1:65579796-65626375 GCA_023690525.1 Holotrichia oblita
ACCGCTGTGACCAGGAATAGTATGATACCGCTAGGTATTACTTAATATGCTAAAAGATAATTTAAATGCTAAAAGATAATTTAAATCAACACAGTACAATTATTAGAAATATAAAATACTAACACTTTGAAAAGAAAACGGTTACTGTAAAAGCAAAAATAATAAGTGAAAGCGCATACAACATGAAGTATACAAATAAAATATCTGGAGGTACTAACATGAATACAGATTCACTAATAAAAATGTTGCATGACAAACATATCACCATAAACATGACCATAATCGACGCAACTAATAGCCAAGTGCAGCACCAAGCAGTCCAATGTAGCCAGTTATTTATGCCCATTATTTTCATTATTTCCTAAAACAATGTGGAATTTTCTATTACTTATATCTTTTCTTCTACATCTTTCTATATGATATACCAGAGAAGAACACTAATTGACATTGCAATAAAAAACACGAAAAAAAGAATGTGGGAATTAAGAAACAACTTTTGCTTCAAATTAATTGTTTCATAATTCGAAAGAGATATTTTTTGTGATAGATATTTTTACTGTATAATTTCTCTGACAACATATTTTTACACCTACTTTCTTTGATGTGCTAAACGTATAATTACTGAATTTGTGTACATAATTTACTTGAGCTTACTGGTCGATATTTTCACACTGGCACTGCAAGCATTTAGACTGGTGTGTGTCACTACTTACAGCTCAATTGCCACTGTGACGTATGCAATTGAACTGTCTCAGGTGCTTGTGATAATACTACAATACTAGCAACTGAATAGTTTGATACTTGCTATTAAACTGTTTCACACTGATACGTAGGTTTTTTTGGTTTTAACAATTGTTTAATTTTGGAAACTAAACTAGTTAATACTGTTTATTAATTTGCTTAACACTTATAAAACGTTGCATTTAGAGAAAATGTAGTTTAAGACACCTATGCACATATAATACTAATATATACAGTGTGGTCATAAAGTTTGGAACCAAGCGTATAACTGCATTATTTTACATTTTTAGGAAAAACGCTCGGACAGGTAAATTTTCTTTTTTAAAACGCCATCTTTTGACATACATTTTTTTATATGACGTCATTGGTTTTTAGAGTGATGACGTTATCAACACTTTTTTTAAATGGCAACCATATTATTTTTATCGTTTTTGGTAGTTCTTTTTATCCTCCAAATAGTGATATAAAACAATTGGTATGTTGCATCACAATTTTATTTTAATAATATAAATTTAGAAAAAAATAAGAAAATTTCATTTTTTGTACAAAATTAAAATTAAATTAAAAAAAATACATCTGAAGTTAAATTTATTATATAAGAGTTAACGTAAATTTTCAAAATGGACGCCACCAACTAATTGACACTGTCCCAGCCGAGTGTAAACACTTCGTATACTCGCCTCAATTATGTCTGGGGATATTTGTGTAATTTCTATGCGAATTCGTTGTTTTAAGGGTGGGTTTATCAATGTGAGGATAAAAGTGTTAGGTAAGTAACTGACAGATATTGCTAACTGGCAGATAAAATTAACAACTACAATGCTTTATCTTGCAGATAACTTCTCAATAAACGTTTCATTGTAATCATCTTACGAATAACATTTTATCTGCAAGTTAATTTATTTATCCTCACATTGATAAACCCACCATTAATCTTCTAAATTTTTCGGTTTGTTAAAATACACTTTCGATTTCAAATAACCCCACAAAAAAAAGTCTAACGGAGTCAGGTCAGGAGAACGAGGTGGCCATTCTATGGCGCCTCTCCGTCCGATCCATTTATTAGGAAATATTTCGTTAAGATAGTGGCGAACCTCTACACCATAATGGGAGGTGCCCCATCTTGTTGAAACCAAATATTTGGATGGGGTACATCACCATCCTCGTGATTTGGGAAAATAACAGCGAGCGCTGGAACCAGTTCAAATCTTAAAAATTCTAAATATTACCAAAGCAGTCAAATTTCCTTCAAAAAAAATATGGTCCTAAAATGCGTCGTCCAATCATTCCAACCCATACGTTAACTTTTCCTCTACGCTGAGAGTATGACACGCTTGAGTCCAATGCGGATTGGTCTGCGACCAATATCTGCAATTATGGCGGTGAACAGATCCATTTAGGCAGAACGTAGCTTCATCAGAGAAGACAATGTTTTCCAAGAAATTTGCATTTTGGTCACAACGTAACATTACGTCTTCACAGAAGTGCAGTCGACGATCTTCGTCATCCTCATGTAATTCCTGTACAAGTTGAACTTTGTAAGGATGATAGTGTTCTTTTTTAAATAAGTTGACGACAAATGAGTGAGCCACCTGATTGGCTAACGCAAGTTGTCTGGTGGAAACATGATGCCTTTCTTCTGCTTCTAGAAGTACATTTAATTTCACATCTTCTCCTACTTGAGGTCTACCTTGCCGTGGTCGATCCTTTACGGATCCAGTTTCAGTAAACTTTCCAACTAGTTTTGTCACCGTAGACCTGGCAATTGGAGGTCTATCAGGATGTTCATGGTTAAACAATTCGCATGCTTCTGCATGCGTTCTTTGTCTGTCCCCATACCCAACCATAATTAAAATTTCGATTCTTTCTCGCTCAGATAAATGTGCCATTTTTTATATTAGCGAAAATGAAGAATTTTTTACGCAATGTCTAACAAATTTAAACGTCAAAAATAGAAGTAAATAATTCAACAATGTTGTCGCCATAGAAACAATTTCAAAATATTAGTGTTGTACATAATTTGTATAAAAAGAAGAAAGAATGTCATAAAGAGATATCTTGCAAAAAAGTGCGTATTCTTGTTTTTGTAAATTTTTACGCTGCTTTTTACGATCCGCTTTGTTTGTTGGTTGTTTTTTCTGTTGTTTTGATCTGGAGCGAATAACGCAGATTACTATTGATCAAAGCATTTACACTCGGCTGGGACAGTGTCAGTTGGTTGGTGGAGTACATTTTGAAAATTTACGTAAACTCTTACAATAAATTTAACTTCAGATGTATTTTTTTTTTAATTTAATTTTAATTTTGTTCAAAAAAAATTTTTACTATTTTTTTCAAAATTTTTATTATTTAAAAAAAAATTGTGATGCAACGTACCAATTGTTTTATATCACTATTTGGAGGATATAAAGATCTACCAAAAACGATAAAAAAATAATATGGTTGCCATTTAAAATAGTGTTGATAACGTCATCACTCTAAAAACCAATGACGTCATAGGAAAAAAATGTATGTCAAAACATGGCGTTTTAAAAAAGAAAATTTACCTGTCCGACCGTTTTTCCTAAAAATGTAAAATAATGCGGTTATAAGCTTGGTTCCAAACTTTATGACCACGCTGTATATGTATTATAAAAGAAAATTCATCTATAATTCTTACAATATTTTAATTTAGAATTAGAATTTATTTATATAAAGTGTATATAACAGGTCAAAAATACAGATTGATTAAAGCTAACTAATTATAAGAAAATAGAAGGTTAGTTTGCGTAGAAATATGTATGTATTCACAAACATAAGTTTAATGTAAAGTATATACCAGATATATCATAACAAGATGAACATATGAACTTTTAGAATATATGTATGTAGGTAGTTAAGTGTCTTGTAAATATAATTCCTCGATAGTATAAAAAGAATGCTTTAAAAAATCCCAGATGTCGTCGAAAGGTTTGATAGATGGTACTTGTATCTGTAATTGACGAAATTTTGTTGTATATTTTTGTGCCAGCATGCAAAGGTCGCAAGCTAGTTAAATGTAAAGTGCATTCCGGACGATGTACATATGTCGTTCTTACAATTAGCTTTAGTATCATCTGTGTGAACTTGAGAGTTAGTTGGAAGATTCTTCTTATATAACAGCAGACTTCCAGAATGTACAAAGACGCTAGAGGCAGTATTCCCAGTTTACTGAAGATTATTATTCCTCTACAAGAGTCAAAAGGATTGGCACCACAGATCGACCTTACAGCTTTTTGCGCCAAAAATACATTTTTTTGCAGTGATGTTTGTGGTGATGTACCCCTTAATACAATATCGTATTGCAGCCGGGACCGCACTTCAACATAATACACAAATAACAGTGTTTCATATGTTACTTTTTCTTGGAGACATGTTGTTTTTTCTGTACTCGACGCAAGTTTGTTATCGCAAAACCATCTGTATAATTTGTCCAGCAGATCGTTTGCTAGCGCTCCTGCGTTTCCATTATTTGCTACTAATGTGGCACTATCATCCGCATACATGAAAATGTAAACGTCGGACAGAAATAGGGCGATATCATTGACATATAGGCTGTAGAGAATAGGACCGGAATTCCGGCTAAGACAGGCAGTTGATAAGACCTTGTAGACGTCAATTTTCCATGGGAGTCCGTGAACGTTATTTTAGCAAAATGCATTCTGTTAGTTAAATATGACGAGAACCATTCTGCGACGTTACCTCTAATACCATAATTATATAATTTTTCGAGAAGCTTGGGTTGTACATGGTCAAACGCTTTTTGCAGATCACAAAAGATGCCAATAGGAGATTCGCCACGTTCAATATGCTCTAGCAGTGTATTATAGAAATAAATAATAATAAAATGGGTTCTTCTCACATTAACATATTTATTAATTTCTCTACATGTTTCGGCCAAAGGCCATCTTCAGGAGAATTCTAAAAATACCATTTTAAAAATTAATATTTGTGAAAAAAATTTTTGAAGTAAAACAATTTTACAAATTTAAGTTAAATGCATTGATGTTGAAGAATGTGTTGAAAAAACAAAAAACAAAAAACCAAGAAGCAGATAGAAAAGATAACAGAAATAAAAATCCCCCATTCATATTCCACAAGAAGGTCACCAACCTCACCAACATCAAATTTAGTAAGGATGAAGAAATATTAATGGAAAAGGGATTAAAATACGCAATACCACCGAAGAAAGAAAATTTACACATCACTGCGATCGGAATGGAATGCGCCATAAGAGGTCATCCTAGAGAGAAGGAATTGAGAAAACAAAGCATACAATTTATACGGAATCAAGAAAAAATACAAAGCAGACTGGGTTCGTATGCCTCAAGTAAACACTATAAATTCATTCATAACATCAACAAAAAAGTCACAAATCATAATCTCATTATTACTAAAGCCGATAAAAATGCCGGTTTGGTCATCATAGACAAAAATGAATATATCAACAAAACCAACAGATACTTTATACATATAAAAAAGAACCCCTTCATAATATAATTTCCAAAACTAAAAATTGTATCAAAGACACACACACCACCCTCATAAAACTAACACATAAAATCAACACATTAATACCTATGAACCCCAACATACCATGCCTATACTCACTACCAAAACTCCACAAGAAATTGATTTAACTAACTAACATACATACAATACTCAAGTATCTTGCACAGTGTTGAGGTTAGCTCAATTGGTCTATAGTTAGCAGGATATTTCTGATCACCTTTTTTCTACACTGCAACGACAGCTAATAATTTCAAAGCGTTTGGGAATATGCCTTCGCAAAAAAGGAAAGATTTACGAGGAATGTTAACACATCAGCAAGATATTCTTTAGTATTCTTAAGTAAATATGAAAGTTGCTAGTTCATCAGACCCGGTAGAATTTTTGTTCTACAGGTTGCCCATAATACGGCATACTTCCTCTCTCGAGAGGGGAAACAGAAACATGGACCGCACCCTCATAGGTATTCTACTGTCTACCGTAACATCAGGAATTTCTGATTTTCGCAGATATTGTTTGAAAGTGCTTGTTAAAGATATAGGCAATATACTTAGGATCACAAACCAGTTATTCATTATCCTTAACAGTTATGTTCCTAGGTTGTGTTGTTCTACCAGTGCACCATTTCACGACCTTCCCTGCGGCCGACATTTTATTATGAGATGTATTGGATGTATTGCATCGGAATTATGTCACTTTAGCGGTCCGTAATGAAAAAAAGCTTACTTTGCCTTTCTATTTAATCAGCGGGATGGGAGACGCTTGTGGTATGAAATTAAGAAGTTGCGCGTTGCACCAGGTAAAGCGCGTTCGATTCCCACGAATCTTGGTACAGCAGAGGATATTAATCTTGCTTTTATTAACGAAATTCCAAATATTGACGCTGATTATCATGCTACTGTTCAATCGTACTTAGACTCCCCGTCGGGCCTGGTGGACTCTGTGTTTAATTTTGCGACTGTTGACAGTGATACCGTCTTAAAACATTTCTTGACTCTGAAAAGTAAAGCTATCGGGGCTTTTGGCCTTAACATGTTGCAGTTGGTTGTTCCTTATGTGCTTCCGTATCTTACCCATTTAATTAAATGCTGCGTTGAGTCTCACTATTTCCCTCAACAGTGGAAAACGGGCATCGTGCTACCTCTTCCTAAAAGAAGTAGGGTCTCTGGGCTTTCAGATCTACGTCCTATCAGTATTCTCCCCACGGTTAGCAAAGTGTTAGAGAAGATTATTCATGAACAACTCTCATTACATTTACATACCTACCGCTTAATACCTACTTGCCAATCGGGATTTAGGCGTGATTTCAATTGTACAACGGCATTTTTGGATGTCACAGATGATATTATTCAGGCCAGAGATAGGGGAAACTTACATTGTTAGTCTTGTTGGATTTTAGTAGAGCCTTCGACACTATCAATCACAGTATATTACTGTCTATACTTAAGTATTTGGGATGTAGCGACACTGCCACACAGTTCATTTCTGCATTCTTGACCGGGCAATGTTGGATTATACCTCAGCTCCCTCACCACTAGTCGAGGAATGCCCCAAGGATCGATTCTTGGGACCCTTCTATTCTCGGTGTACACTAGTCTTCTTCCTAGATCTGTTTGTTTTAGTAAAATTCAGATGTATGCCGACGATATCTAAATCTATATATCGTTTCCTCCTGATGAATTACAGCAATCTGTTGATAAAATTAGACAGGATCTGCATGCTATTCAGTTATTCTCTCTTAACCATTCTTTAGCACTTAATATCGGCAGGTATCGATACTTGGGAACCGATACCTTGAATCTATACCTCGAATTGATTCCTTAAATCAATACCTTGGTATCGATACCAGGACTGATTTGTAGGTATACATTTTTTCAGGTTGATTTCAATAAATTATATTCAATAACATATCTACGGTGTCAAATGTACAATATTATGATACTTTGGCTTTTTTATAGCAATTATTGTTATTGTAGGTATGCGAATAATTACACCTATCCTCATTCATTAATATTTGAGTCAATATGAGAACTAGTTCCATAATTATTTGTCTAAAAATGATTTTGTACGATACTGTAGTTGTTACCGTAGTTCGTTGGTATCGATACTTAGGTATTATTGTATTGGTATCGAGACCTGGGTATCGATTCCAAGGTATCAATAGCCAGGTATCGATACCGATGTTATTCAAGGTATCGGCGAATACGATACCAGTAATGGTATCGAATACTGGACGATGTATAGATACTTCGCCCAGCCCTAATAGTAGCGATAACGAAATGACCGTCTAGTGCTTCTGTTACGGAGCACACACAGTGAATCTACTCGTAATAGCAAAATATAAACGTCAGGCTCAACTGTGCACAAAATCGGTCTGTCAGTTGATCTTCAGCAACCGTTCAACGGACAACTTAAAACAATTTGAAATATGTACTAAAAATAAAAAAATATAGCGTCAATTTATCAGAATCTGACGAAGATGTTATGATTGACTTAGCATGTAATGATATGCAAAGAGAGAAACCACAATTGATATTGACAAAAATAAGAAGTTAATTTACATAATTAATATGAACATGTTTAGGTACCTGAGTTTACTTACTTAGATATCTATGTTATTCTGATACATAAATAATATAACATGTTTTGTTGCTATATTTTCATGTCAATTTCTGTAATAATATTCAACGACCGTTAGAGTATTCGGCAATTTTTGCCTCTTCTATCATTGCCGAGATGATCTGACACTGATTCGAACCTATCGAACCGAACCAATGCGAGAAAAACATGCCGGTCGTTCCGTTCCACATCGACCGGTCCCAGTCGAGTGAGTGTGCGTGCTCCTTTAGGTGCCTACATTTCGTGCGTGAACACCGTCCCTTCGGGCTCTGGCTTCAAAAAGGATTCTCGGAAAATGATCTAGATCAATTATATCTAAGCTATTCCACTGCCTTTACGAATTTGGATATATAATACATATCCAAATTAGGTAGTTTAACTTTATTTTAAATAGGATATTATTATTAATAAAGTTTATAATAAGTTTTATCATACTACTTTTAGGAAAAATAATCACCTCTTCCCAAATAAAAAAGTGGGAACTGTCCGAAAATGCTAATCCACTTTAAGTTTTTGGGTTGCTCGTAGTTTTGAAGCCAATATAAAAACTCAAGACAACAGAATTTTAGCCTGGGTTAGCGCAAATGCCGGGCCGCATCGTGCCGGCTTTCTTGGCTTATTCTTACTCCTCGTCTATACAGTTGCAAGGTAACTCACATTTTTAATCATACGTACCTTAATTTGTGTTTCTTTTTCTACTCCTATATTTCGTAAAACGGAGAAGAAAAGTGTCAAAAACGCGAGCAAAAGAACAACTCTACATATAGCGTTGTTGCCATGCATAAAGTGGTAGATAAAAACCATAGTAAACTGAGGAAAGGCAGATAACCGTATTTTTGGAAATCTGCCATCCTGGTCGTCATCTTCATCACTGACATTTACATCATTGTAATTTTCGTCGATGTTAGTGACTGCATAATCGCTCATCTTAATCGTACTAGTGTGCTTCTGACCTGATATTTGATCGATATCAAGGTATAATTTTACAATTGTTTTAAACAGATAATGTTGCAAATTGTAGAAATTCTCGCTATAGCCTATAGAAACTAACTTATATTTAGGCCTATTTCCATATTTGTTAAGTCGATCCATATCCCAATAATCTGAAAGTCTGAAAAAGAAACCTATATGTAGGTACATAATATCGGAATTAAAATAACCACAGTTGAAAAGCAGATTAATGTACATATTTATTCTCTAAAAACTGCTTAACAGTATGTTATATTATATATTGTAAAATAACTATTAACAAATATCCAACAAATTATTAAGGAATTAATGTTTTAATTGCAAATGAATCTAATTTTTTTCCGATAAATTCTACTGAATGAATTATTTTATTTTATATATAAGATTTGTTCGAACCTATAGTTCAGAACTGTTCTCTGATTGATGCGCTTGCGCAATATAATTTTTATGTTCGAACCCCGTAATTCGCGAACTTGAAATTCTTAGAAATTCAAATTCACCG
Source organism: Holotrichia oblita (assembly GCA_023690525.1). NCBI lineage: Eukaryota > Metazoa > Arthropoda > Insecta > Coleoptera > Scarabaeidae > Holotrichia > Holotrichia oblita. The sequence continues at coordinate 65,589,155 of CM043018.1, forward strand.
TTCGGCCTATCGGAACTGCAAATTTAGAATGATTCTAGAACCGTTCACTCAGTTCTTGCTAGGCAGTAAGTATTTTAAATTCTGAAATAGTTCGAGACATGCGCATCGTAATTTCTGATATTTGAATTTAAGTTGAGTAAAGGAGGTTAGAATTATTACACTTTTCCTAATTGAAGAGCGAAGTATTTTCACTAGATAGAGCAGACTACTGTACAGGTGCCGCTGGTATCTTAATTAGAATATGCCCTTATGATATCTTCTCCCGCCGGCTTTTGTGATGGATACGAATACACAATGAACATAATTCAGTTTATTCAGTATTTATTATTCCTTCTTAGGACTTACCTTTTGTTAATTCATTTGCATTTCCTCCCATTGTACAAAGTAAAAACAAATAAAACATAAAGTACGTACAATTTCTTAGTTATGGCTGGTTACGGCATATAGGTTATATTATGATAAGATATGCGGTTATGATTGAGAAGTGTATAATTCTGTTCGTACGTCTATCTTCAGAACTATTTTAGAACTTGAACTTGAATCATCATGCGCAGTAGACCCAGAATTTTAAATTCGAGAACGATTCTCGAACTGTAGGTCCGAACAAACCTATAAATGCCAAATATATAAACTATAATTGGGACGAACCAGCAAACAGATTGAATAGCTTTGAAAATGATTCAACAATTCAGCACTTTCTGCATACGAGTGGAAAAAATGATTCTAAAAGACTAACTAAAGAGGTAACCAAACTTTTACTTAGCTGATACATTTGTTTAAAAGCGCGTTCAGACTACTTTTGCTTGTCCTCGCGCGTATTCATGCTTGTATATTGTCTAGAAAAAATTGTTGAGACCACAAACCAAAATGTATACATTGCATCTTTTGCTCATTGCGTTTGCAAGCATTTTGAAGTTCCATCCCGATATTTATTCTAAACAGGCTCCAAAGGCTTGAGCGTCCCCTTTCGAAGGACTGACACCGGGTGGAACATGCCAAGTGTTGCTTTTATAGTGTTTGTTTTAGCTTTGTTTTTGTTCCTGCTCGTGACTAGTACCCACTACCATGTTCGAAATGTGTTGGTTGCTCGTTCGCTACTATTCCTTATTATCTTGGCGCACATTTAGGTATACCTATATCCAGTATTTCTATTGAATTTCTTAGTAAAATTCTTAGTAGAACTTACAGAATGTTTAACGAAAACTATCCACATTTACTTCCGATAACAAAAGCTACCTTTAGAAGAATAGGAGAAAATTTGATGCTTTTTGGACGAATTGAGAAGAATACATTTGTTTCATTTATGTTAGATACTGCGAATGTAGCATTAATACCGCCGATATATTATCCTATAACTTCAAGAGTCTTGAAAACGACCACAAAAATAATTTTTTGTACTCGCCTATCAAAACCTGTCATTTCACGATTCGATTTGCGTACGTAAAAAGTCACTTTAAGCACGAGTGCGTAAAAGTAAAGTTGGTGCTTCCTGGAACTTGATTAATTTAGTGACATTTTGAAATTATAAATCCCTAACCTTAATAATATAGTAATAAACGCTAACGTATTTAACAATTTGTATGTATTATTATTATACAGAGTGATTGGTGAGAATGGCCTATTAAAAGTATTATACAAACGGATCGGAATTTTAAAACAAAATTTTGTAGTTGGATATGGTTGAATATGAACTATCACGTGAAAATATTTTTGAATAAATATCACTTCCGATTAACCGGAACTCGGCATCAACTTCGATTTTTTAAATAAATATACAGGGTGTAACAATAGTGCGATATTCTTCCATATCTCCTTTCTTATGCAAAATACAGCAAATATTTAAATACGAAAGTTGTTTAGTTTTATGAAATTTATATTGTAAAATTATTCTAAGATATACAGGGTGTCTAGTTTGCCCGTAACCACCAGTAACTTTACATTTTTAAACGGAACACCCTGTATATTATCACATTTTTGAATTGCCTGAGGAATTTTAAGACAACTTTGTATAAGATAATATTCAGTTATTTTCATTAATTTGCAAGATATTTACATTTGATTGAAAATTTTGACATTTAGCTATCTTCAGAAGTATGCCATTATTTCCGTAACGGAAAAATATCACATTATAAAACTTAACATACCGTTAGAAGCATCTTCTGTGATGACAATAAACAAATGTAGACTTCAATACGTTATACAGAGTGTTCTAGAAATCAATGTCTTTTTGAACCAATTGAATTGCGAAAATCTCCATTTTTTCAAATTGAAACACTATATTTCTACAGGTTAGTTGAAAGCGAAATTTTATTACCTATTACTTTATGTTGATTATTCAAATACCAATTGTTGGGAGTATCTAGGTGAATTCTTAGATAATCTAAATTTTTTACTGATATTGTTACACGTTGGGTTTTACTTTACACTTTGGATTTTACTTTTATTTTAGATACACAAAAGACTCTTCAATCAACTAATATTTCATTGAGTAAAAATACGTTCAACAAAATATTTTCTTTTGGACACACTACTTCAACTGTTTTTTAAATATCTGCCTTCTTAAATAATTATAACTGTTATTATTACTTAACAGGTATTGTTCTTTCACCATTGTTCTACGAACATATCGGTCGCTAAAACTTTTTATATCTTAAAAATTCTTAGAAATTTTTGCTGATCATTGCTTGTAAATGTTAGTATCTTTCACTAAACGTTTGATACGTTTATTTCACTATTTGATTACATTCACTTTGCACAATAAATAAATTCATGATTACCTGATTTGGTCTATTCTCAATGCTAATCCATTCTAACACAATATACTGAGAAAAATGTATTGCACAGAAACGAAAACAATGTTATTACAGAGGTAAAATAAAAATTGTAAAAAAATACTAAGATAATATGTTTTGTAACAAATAAAATAACTTTTTGTTGTTGTAAAGTAAATCCTCGCATTGTTTACCCTAATTATTGTACTGGTGCAGATCTATTTCCCACAGTGTACGCGAGAACAACTAACTAAAATGACAGACGTCAAAATAAGTGGCAAGTAAGTATGTAAAACAAATGAGCTAAGCACACTTGCTTCTGTAAATTGACATATTTGAGCATTTTAGATACGGAGGTTAATTAAATCGTTATAACTTATTAACCTTACATTTTAGGTAGAGGAACACCTAATACGGATTCAAAGAGAATATTTTGTAGAATCATAATATCTAATAAAATATATACCTTTCCATTTAAGAAAATGTACTTTCCACGGATTGAACTTATTTATAAGCAACTAAGTTTTTAAACACCCTGTATAATGTTACAGAAAAAAACTTCAAATGCTGTATAACTACATAATATCAGCTGTGCGTATGCAAAATTTCATTTGCCTCATTTACTCCTACATGAAGTAATATCACTATAAAGTAAGATCGGTATCTGTCACTTTTTTCTTTAATTACGAATAACTCAGAAGGAATGGTATTTAGGTATAGGGTATGATACATGAAATATGTGTAAAATTTATCATAGAAGCTGAATTTGTAATTTATTTTATAGCATGCTATATAAAAAATCGAAGTTGATGCCCACTTCCGGTTAACCGGAAGTGATATTTATTCAAAAATATTTTCACGTGATAGTTCATATTCAACCATATCCAACTGCAAAATTTTGTTTTCAAATTCCTATCCGTTTGTATAATACTTTTAATAGGCCATTCTCACCAATCACCCTGTAGTTCTCGTACAAAAAGTATTGTACAAACTTTGTGCGTGAAACATTTCGCGAATTCGTGTCGCCTTCGGCTCGCGCTTTAAACTAGTCACTCATTCGCGAAATATGATTTCACGCACTTGGTTCGTAAATAACTATTAAACGGCTCACAAAATTTAAAACGCCCGCCATAATAACGTTACTTCAAAAGACTGGGCTTTTGGTAGGTGGCAGCATTTAAGGTCCATTTTGAATGCAAAGGAGTTGCCTATCTTATTTCTTGTTATAATCTTTGGTCACAAGCATTAAAATAAACATGTATACCTTATTTCAACAGTCCGAAATGACAGTTGTTTCTTATTGGCTGAAAGCAAAGCAAAATCACATTATGCAATGTTCTGTTAGTGTTGTCCATTGTCAAATATTCTGACATTGTTTATACGACAGCTGTATTTAAAGTTTTACTATAATTATTACATTAGTTTATATTTTTCGGTATAGATTAGTTCTCTTTCGCCTTAATTACCAGAGAATGTCACATAAAATTTATTTTGCAAATTACATGTTGTATTTTCGGCTAAGGGTCTGTTCAGAATGTTGTCTCCCTCTTTTTAAAATAAGGTATAATAAATGGAAAACACACTTTCAATTTCGATCACACAAAAATAATTGCAAAAGAGCAGTGCCATTTGAAAAAATCGAATTATGGTTCTTTAAAATTTCGAAAAGTAAACGTACCAATACTCCAACGTGTTGTTTAAGTCTATTATGAATCTTTGAGTGTTCTCTGATTTTTTGAATAAATGTTTGATATAGCAAATTTTTGTAGAAAACATTGCAAACAGTAAAGGCATTTATAAAGCTTACAAGCAGGTAAATCCAAATATGTAAAAATATACAGAATGTTCAAAGTAGATGGCGACTGCCGGTTAACCGGAAGCGCTAGAAATACGAAAATATTTTAATTGAAGAGAACACAATTTATTACATATAATTCTGAATTTTCAAATTTATATTTTTGCCAGAACCCTATAAACTATGTTTTGTACCAGTAGTCAAAAATCATAGCATTTTGACACATAACAGAACGCCGAGAATAGTATATTCTTCAACGAGCGTATAATGACGGCTATTATTAACGATGGTGGGAACCCGAGTTAATAATAGCCAAATTATACGCGAGTTAAAGACTATACTTTCTCTACGGCTGTAGGATTAACTTAAAAAGAGAATGGATAGGTACATAATAGATACTCAGAAATTAATGCTGTGAGCCCGCGTTTTTGACATAAATGTCATTACAATTGTGTCAAAACCGCGAACTAACGTTTTAAATTCTGAGCACAATTGTGAGTTGTTTAGCGATTGCTAGGTAACGCACACTCTATACGTCTATACCGTATCATTTCTGTATGCTAACCGTTAAAGAATGAAAATACGAGTGATGTGATTGGTCTACAGCCCGTGTGTAATAATTCATTACACACGGGGTGAAGAATTCATGCCATTATACAATTGGATAAAAAGGCAGAATGTATATATTATTCAACAGCCGTAGAGAAATGTGATTTCTTAACCTCTGAACTAATGAGGTGAATAATAACACGCATGCTGTAATCACATACAATGGCCGTAGGATGTCAACCGTCAAAATTCTGAATATGTTTTCGTAGTAAAGCGTTTTGATTCATGCGCAAGCTAGTACTCAACTACCTGTTCTGCAATCTCGTACGTTTCAGGTAGTATACATTTAAAATCTTTTTCTTCAGACATACATAAACAAAACGAAAAATAATCTAAAAAATACTTCGCTTTTAGTTTCAGCAGTTATGTCAAAACTTATCAGTCAACATCAAAATGAAGTCTACTTACATTTGTTTTATGTTTTATTACAAGTGGAATCTTACATACATTAGTAAATTTATTCCTAATTATAATTAATAATGTATTTTCTGAATTAAAAGATTCCTAATTATCAAAGTTTCAAGGTCCAATTAGACTACTGGTACAAAAAATAGTATACATACTTGGGTTGAGAAGACTATTATTGTCCTTGTGGCTTTAAATCTCGCCACTCGGGCAATAATAGTCAACTTCTCAACCTTAGTATGTAATATACTATTGGTTGAGGTTTGCTGAAACGTACGGTGTATACAGAGAGACCGTTTGATAACTGAGAAGATTTGCAGAACTGAATTAAGGAAGCGGTAACGTAATTAAACAATAATCCTAATTTGCCGCAAATCGTCGTCACGGACTTTAATAAACGTACAAATTTGTATATTGAGCGAGAGGGGCATCATATCGAATGATATTTGTTTAAAACAAAATGATAAAATTCTTGTACTATCAAATATTAAAGAGTATTTTTGTTATTTAAAATCTGTATCACATACAAGATTCCCGCGCAATCGGCGCACACGAATGGCAGTTGTAATATAGCGTTAGTAAAAAGTCCCGGAACGGTCGAATAACTTTGTTATTTGAATCAGAGGCAACGAAGAAGCTAATTTATTAGCAAAGAAGGCCACCACAACTTAGTTTGCGCGACCGAAACCCTTCTACGGTATAGGGATGACCACCTACAAAAAAGAGCTCAAAGATAGAGAAGAAACGTTCAGAGTATCCCACTGGAAAATCTTCCTGGTTTGAAACACTCCAAGATATCCCTTGGTATCTACAACAAGCATAGAGCAAAAACTTTGCTAGAACTAAGAAAAAATAGACTACGCATTCTCACAGGTTTTCTTAAAGGACACCTTGGGGAACACATGACAAGAATAGGTCTAAAACAGCATAATGACTGCGGGGCGGAGGATGAAAACACCTGACATCTGACTGCACTGCAATTACGGAAACCCGATCCAATTATCTCGGCAAAGACGTCATAGACGACGAAGAAATACCTTCTCTGAAACCATAACAGGTATTGCAGTTTATTAAAGCGATTAGACTGGATAGGGAGCTCTGAGAGCGGGCAAATCTCAGCAGCTTACAACTCATGGAAAGGAGCACAATAGATCAATAGATCGCAGCGCAATATCATCATTAATTAACCCTGCGTTAGTGCGGTGGGGTGTGGTAAACCCTGCGCATGTTTGTTTTACTAATATCTAGTCTACACTAAATCAAACGATGATCTTGCGCATACCTTCCTGTCATTAGCCGGTTTATATGAAAAACTATCGCAGTCGGTTCTATCGTGACAGCAGAGTGAGATTGTAGTACATATTATATACCTGGGGTGTGGTAAACCCCACCGCAGCGTTCTCGTAATTTTTCTTGTGAGTAATTTGTTTTGTTTTCTTAGATATTTAAATATATAATATATATATTCATCTACTTTAATAGGAATTTTGGTGACCAACTTGAATTTTATTAAATTTTTTATAAAAATGGCGTACAGCTCATATGAAAATGAACAGGAAATGCTTCAAAAATATATGGATGAAGTTATGATGGAGTTGGAGTGTGAAAGAACAAATGAATTAAACGAGAGATGTTTAGAAGATAGTGAGGAAGATAATGACAGTGAAATAGACTATTTAGAAGAGAGTGACCACTATACAGAAAGTGAACAAAGCGACGACGAAGAACAAGAACAAGAATCGGTTCAGGAAGAAAGTCAGTCACGTCAGTCTATGAAAAAATACTTTATAGGTAAAGATAACAACACTAAATGGCTTACGACCATTCCAACAAAAAGTATTCGGACAAGAAGTCATAATTTAGTGAAACATTTGCCTGGTCCAAAGAATAACGCGAAAAGTGCAAAGTCAATAATGGAATGTTGGTCTTGCATTTTTACTCCAGACATTCTTGAATCCATTGTTATATTCACGAATATATATATACAAAAGCAGAAAACCAAGTATAAAGAACCCTGCAGAACGAAAGATACTAATATCTGTGAGATAAAATGTATTATAGGCCTTTTATATCTTGCAGGTATATTCAAATCCAATCGCCAGAATCTTGAGGACCTCTGGCAAACTGACGGTACCGGCGTTGAAATTTTTAGGGCTGCTATGAGTCTTCAACGATTTCGTTTTATACTTACCTGTCTCAGATTTGACGATATAGATACAAGAGAGGAAAGAAAAAAATAGATAAACTTGCACCAATTCGATCCTTTTTTGAAAAGTTTGTGGAAAACTGCAAAAACAATTACACTCCTTGGGAATATGTCACCATTGATGAAATGCTTCCAGCGTTCAGGGGACGGTGTCCTTTCAGACAATATCTCCCCAATAAACCGTCTAAGTACGGAATAAAAGTATTTGCGCTAGTTGATAGTAAAACGTTCTACGTGAGCAATATGGAAGTGTATACTGGTACGCAGCCAGAGGGTCCCTTTAAGACGAATAACAGCCCTGCAGAGGTAGTCAAAAGACTAATCGAACCTATATCTGGTACAGGGCGGAATTTGTGTATGGATAATTGGTTTATGAGTTACCCATTGGCTTTAGAATTACTAGATAGTCATAATGTAACTGTTGTCGGGACAGTCAGAAAAAACAAAAGAGAACTTCCACCAAATTTCATAAATGTAACAAAACGTCAAGAAAATTCTTCATTATTTGCATTTCAAGAGAAAATAACGGTCGTATCCTATGTGCCAAAAAAGGGAAAAATGTCATCTTATTTAGCACTATGCACCATGATGCTAATATTGATTTAGAAACTGGTGATAAATTAAAACCAGAAATTATTACATTATATAATAGTACCAAAAGTGGAGTGGATACTGTTGACCAGCTTTGCGTTTCATACGATTGTTCTAGAAACAGCAGACGATGGCCACTGACATTATTCTTTAGATTGTTGAATATTGCAGGTATAAATGCTCGTATTATATATTATATGAATAGCACGGAAAATATCGTGCGACGGATTTTTTTGAAAAAACTAGCTTTGGATTTAATTTCTGGTACCTTAAAACAAAGGTCATCAAATCCTAGAATACGGATAGCACTAAGACAAACTGTTTCAAATTTGGCGAATGCTGAACAAGCTTCAAATCCGCCCAAACGTTATAAGACAAGTACTCAACAACGTCGCGCAGAATGTCCGAGATCTAAAGATCGAAAAACCAGATACAAATGTAATATATGCGAAAAGTTTATTTGCTTAGACCATATCACACCTATATGCAGTGTTTGTATTGTACGAAATGAAAATGAATAATTTGAAAGTATTTATTTGTAATTATGAAAAATATGTTATCAGCTTCTTACATATTTTTCTATATATTGTTTTACATTTCTTACGTTAAATTATTTTACTGAACTTTTGTTTAAACTTTAGACAATTCATATCAATAAACATGTTAAAACACGTTTTAGGAGTTTTAGTCTTGTATAATTATTCATACGATTAGTAATGGCCATGGGGTGTCACAAACCCCACCGCACAAATCGTGTGTTAAATCTAAATCTACCTATACATTGGAGAGAAATGTCAATATGACATATATATGTAATATGTGTCGATTCATACTGACATTACTCATGAAGTAAAGTATATTTAGCTTTGGTCATCGTTTTGGTTATCTGGTTGAATAGTATATTAAAGAACGAGTTTCATAAGGCATGATTTTGTCGCACGAGTTCAAGTTTAGAAAACGAGCCGCAGGCGAGTTTTCTAATGAACGAGTGCGACAAAAAGCCTTATGAAACGAGTCCTTTATAACGTGCCACCGAAAAAAAACATAATTAGAGTAGGCTATGTAAATGTTTTTGATCGTTGCTTTAGCCACTATCACATAATGACATTTATTACTTGACATTTTATTGTAACTTTAGTTTATATAAGTTTTATAACCTCAAATTAAATGTCAAGGAATAAATGTCATGATGTGAAAGTGGCTAAAGTAACAATCCATTCATATAGCCTACTCTAATTATGATTTTTTTCGATGTGTCTATACTATTTTTTCTATTTTGCATTATAAATTGATAATAAATACTTAATAAAAATCTCATTAAAAATGTTGAGTTTTATTTTTATATGAAGTTGGTCACATTGACATTTGACGAATTCAAAATTCAAATTCCGCTATTTAAATTGTTTAAACAATATATTTCATAATATAGTCTCTGTAAACTGTAAAAAATGAGTGATCCTGTATACAATAATTCCACGTTTCATAACAATAACAATGTAAACTAAATTTGTATAGAATTTTTGATTAAAGTATTTACAATTTACAAGCATTAAACGCCAACTTTGCTTTCTGTCATAATGTATTCAATACAGCCAACCTATAGAAATAAAAAAGGCGTATCACAATGAAGCACTTTTCGATACGAAAAAGCGTGTTACAATAGCGTTTTTATGAACGCAAAATAGAAAAAATCTATTTGTAGGTGCAGTGTGAAGTAAAAAGTAATATTTTGAAATCATATACTATAAGCTTTTATTAAATATTGTTTATTATTTAAATACATTATATTATATTTCATTTTTCTTTTTTTTACCCCCTTTTCACTAATTCCTGTTTGCCTAATAGTTTAAATTACGCGCCATAAATACAGCCACCAACATGGCGGTGTTACCATTGCTCTTATGAGAAGTGTCGCTACTGCTTATATTTATACTGTGCTTTCGTTGTTCAAGTTGTTATCCTGTATATGCTACAACTTAAGATTACATAATCTATCGGGTGAATACGACAATCTAAACACACAAAAAAAAATCAGGATATGTATGTGCACTTCGCAGTTTTTCTGCACTATAAAGAATTGGCAAATTATACTGTGTATGCTATTTTTTCTATTAACAAGAGTAACATTTCCTTTAAGTCTCTTCTTACATCATTTACTAAAACGCTCAAACATATTTTAAATCATACTTTAAAATAATCGATTCTATATTAACGTTAACACTAAACTAACCGAATCTAAAGTTTTCAGCTTCAAGAAACTTACCCACACCGTTAATTTTTAATATCTCGATAATGAAGAGAGCACAAAATGGAATGACTACGGCACATACCTACATATTAGCACAAAATGGACACAAAGCAATGAGATGGTGAAATTTCCAAATATTAAAGATTTCGTGCGGTAATTCTAAAATCTGTGTTCGTAACCTTGATATTTCATATCTTGATAATATAGGGAACACGAAATACACTGTCTATGTCACAAATCAGTAAAAAATTGGCACAAAACGTTGGCATAATTAAATTAGTGGGAGGCCCAATCTGATGAGCCTGACCTCTTCTTATTTTTCAACAGTGATGTTCAGGTTACTTCAATCGGTCTCTCAAATGATAAATGATCTATTGAAGCTTTCTGTTCTGTATAATTAGATTATTCTGCGACAATACGCTATTTCATAATGCAACCCGGCAAGTACCACCCGGAAAGTGTCATATATCAATTACATTGCAAGCAACTAACCTTATAGCGATTCTCAATTGTGTAGGAATTTGTGTTCGATTAGCTAATTCATCCTGGAACTGCAGTCCAACAATATAAATATCTTTAAGATGTTCCGGTTCTAGAAAACTCTTCTGTAAGTCATTGCTGTCTTCATAGCACGTATCGTGCAGGTTTACATCGCCTGCCATTGTTCCAATTAAATATTTTAGGTAGAAATTTCGACATGGTGACCAGAATACTTTAAAGCTGTTAATACGAGAATAGAATGAATATTAAACGAATAATTAATTATCATACTCCAACATACGGCCTATATTGCGACATCGCAGGTTTTTTAATAGCTCTGGGTTGATGCGTTTCAGGTTTCCGTCCAGTTCTTCGATGTCCTGCATGCATATCGATTATAATCATGCCCGCCGCAATAACGATCAATATAGCAAAAATATTTTCTATTAACTTTCGTTTCTGTAACGTCAGGTTCTTCCAAATTAATAGGGATAAATCAGAAATGATTTTCATTACTACCGCTTACGGAACTAACAATAAAATCGAAAACATAAATCTTTGACGTAACTGACTGACAAGTACTAGATACGTAACTATATAAGCAATCACTAGCTTTTTTAAGGGGGTTTTCATCACAACATAGGTAAGGGGGTGCTGTGAGTTACGCAACACAATTTGATATATTGCCATGGATTTATATTTGTTGATCATAGCAATTCATAGCCGAATTTGTCCATAGAATTCATATAGAATTTGTCACATCTTTCTATTGAATTGTCATTAGTGATTTAATTGAGATAAATGATTTTAAATAAGTAAGGAATTAAATTTAGCCATTATTTTTAGTTGCATTCGTTTATTCATTTTATCGGCTCTTTTAGTTCTGTCCTGTACCGTATCGTTTTATTATTCCACTGTAAATTTGACAATCGTTTAAAAATGTGTTAAAAGATGTTTTAAACGTATCGTAGTTAAACGCGGAGTTTATAGAACGATTTCGTTTTATCTGTATTTAGTTCTGTTCCACCAATATAACAAAATAAACGACTGCACCTTGTATAATAATATATACAATTTGTTATTACAGCATAAATAATTTGCCCCTCTTGCTGTGTGTGTCGCAAATCCACCACAAAGCCGAAATTTGTACTTGAAGGTAGATATATTCGACAAGTAGGTAGTTTATAGACAATCATCATATAGAAACAAGCGTATAAGCCTCAGTTCACTGGACATCAAAAAATAAGAAAATAATGATGTCTGTGCTCTTGCATAGTACCTATATACGTATGTAAATACTTTTTATTTTGTGAATTATTACAAATATAAAGATTTTTGTTTAACAATTTTTAATACAATTAAAATAAATTCAAACTACAAAGAATAAGTAAGCATTAAAAGGTAAGTATATAAACATATAAGTACCCTCAGTGAGCAAAAAATATTGGAACACGATGTTGCTTTAATCACTTTCAAAATTCTAAAATTTACTTATTGTAAGCATACTTTGCTGTCATATGCCAAATATTTATTGACGTTTACAAAATTGAAGGTGTTGTTTTTCGTAATCAGATCTGATAATCTGTGAAAAAGCATGTTGAATGTAAAAACAAATTCGTGATTTTTTATCTGAAAATACCACATTATCACATAAATTTACATTATCTACAAATTGTTGCGCCAATCCCTGTCTTTGCTGCTTGCTAACTTCGGTGAAGTATATTTTATTAGTTACACATGAATTTTTCAATTCACTATTTTCAATTCTGCGGCGCACAGTATAAAGTGAAACAACGAAATTTATTTGTTCCCGTGCACTAATTGCTGTTTCGAATGGGTTCTTACGCAGGAAATTTAGTAAATTTGTGTCTTCCTGTTGAGTCGAAACATTGCACCTTCCAGATCCTTCCTTCCTGACTATTGATTCAAATTCAATAAGTTTCCTATTTTATCACAGTACCGTGTTTTTACTAATTCGTAATTCGGCAGCTATAGTCCTTATTGGAACGCCATCGGTCAAACTGATTTGTAACATCACTTTTTGGTTGGCACTCAATTTCGACATGTTTTAGCTTTAAATTAAGCCCTGTCACTTTTGACATTTGTTCCCATTTTATCAATCCAGTTTACATTAGGAGAAATTCCTATGTCCCAAGATTTTTGCTAACTGACCGTACGTACTTATCTAATACGTCAAATTAAGATAATAAATTTCAAATGCTGTAATGCTGGCTGTATATTTATAATTTCCTCTCACCCCTCTTGTGATGAGATCCATCATTTAATGTAGGGATGTTCAAGTAAGTATATTAAGTTGTGCATCTAGTGGACTACTTCAATCAAAATTTGTTAGCCTTTGGTTGCCTTTTGTCTTTGCTTAAAAAGTGTAACATGGTGCAGCACTGAACTATACTTTACACCAGATTATCGTTCCTTCGCATGGTGTAGTGTAAACAAAACCGGTGCTGCACGTGGATAGCTTATCTGCACCAGGGTAATAGAAGTTGGGGTGAATTACACTATTTTAAACGTCAAGCATATGTCAAAATGATTAATGAGGGTATTTTATTCAGGCTGCTTATACTACAAGTATTATTTATTGTAATTTGTGCCGTATATATTCATAAAAAATTTAATTAAATATTTATGAAACGTATGCAAAGGACAAAGACAAAAAAAGGTAATGTATTGACTATCAAGTCAAAAATTGTTCTGATCTTTAAGTTAAATTACAGACGCCATTATTATTGCAATTTTTGATGGTTCAAATGCAATTTTCATTAAAGAAATGCTTTTGAATAACATAATAAAAGTATTAAAGTATGATTAGTAAATAATAAAAAATATCTTCGAATTAATGTTTATTGAGGCATTTTCATGCTTTTAACGCATAATTTATTATAATGATCTCCACCAAGCCAAGGCACGATTACCCCAGATTATCCTGATCCATCGAAATAACAAACAAAAAATTGGTTTGCACTCTTTGTTCTTTTATGAATACGTCAACTGTTGTTGACAAAACAATTTTGTTTTTTTTCTCAACCTCTGAACTAATACCAGGACATACATAAACAAAACGGAAAATAATCTAAAAAATATAGGTATCCTTCGCTTTTAGTTTCAGCAGTTATGTCAAAACTTATCTGTCAACATCAAAATGAAGCCTACTTACATTTTTGTTTTATGTTTTATTACTATTGACTTTAGGTTTAGTTTTATAGTAATACGAACCAGTATTTTAGTGGTTTTATTCTTGCGTCTTTACATATGTCTCTTTTACAAAAACTTCGTGCATCCAACGTATGTTGCTCACACTTCCAATCTTAACATTTATGTTTTTTATACTAAAAGTAACTAAAATAATATTATTGACAATATTTCATGACACGCCGCCTCAATAATACAGTAAAAACCTCTGAATAGCGACCACCCTCGGAGAATCAAATGTCGGTAAACCCCTGTTTACCGACCAACATTTGATTCCCCGAGTTAAGAGAGAAAAATTAAAATAGCTCGCCTGCATTTTACAATTTTTTTTATTTATTTATATATATGTATATATAATTCTCGCGATTTTTATCACATAATAATATCTCATAAAGTTTGAATGGTTTCCGTATCCTGGAATGAAGTAATAAAATTAGTGTAGGTACCTATATCTCTTAAGAATTATGTTAAATAAAATACACAAATTTTAAATTTTCACAAAATATAACTTCAACAGAACGTATTACAAATGTTTCGCCTCTACAAATAAGGCTTCGTAAGATACTTATTACTAATTAAACTCTAACTGCAAGTAACCTCAGATACCTACTGTTAAACTACATACATAGGTACCTGTACAATTGAGACAGAAAAAGTGACATTACAGGCAACATCTATTTTAGGTAACTGACGGTAGTTGAGTTAAACGTGACTTTAACAATGCGTTTACACAGGAACTATAAGTTTTTTCGTAAGAATTGTCAGGTCGAGTTTTACTGCCCTTAATAGAGGGTGTGTTTAGCAGTAATATGTAGTAAAAATTGCGAGGATGGCTGCCCGCGGTCGTTTAACAGAGCGGTCGGTAAGGAGGGGTATAAAACAATGGGATTGCTGTTTGTAATCGGTCGTTTAACACAGGCAGTCACTTTATAGAGGTGATCGCTAACAGGGGTTTTACTGTAGTATATTACATACTAAGAACACTAAACACTTTAACCCACTGAACACCAAACAAGTTTTAACTAAAACACCGACGCGTTTCAACAGCAATGCTGTCATTATCAAGGCGATAATAAAACTAAATTAAAATAAAATCTACAAAAACAGGTAACCTAAATGTTATGCACGGTCAATCCGATACGCATCATTAATTTCCGATTAACGAAAACAATGACGAATACGGTATAGGTCCATTGTCACAGTTCATTACACATGACTTATTTTTATATATTTCTAAACTTTCGAAAACATTTAGAAACTTACAATTGTTTATTTGTCTAATTAATTTAACATTCGTATGATCGATGTTGTGATCTGTTTCAAAAATGTGTTGGGCAACGCTCGATTTCTCAATTCTTCAGAACTGATCTACTTCTGCACCAAGAGATCCAGTGAAGAACTTTACATACTAAGGTTGAGAAGTTGACTATTAACAATAATAGTCTTCTCAACCGAAGTATGTATACTATTTTTTGTACCAGTAGTCTAATTGGATCTTGAAACTTTGATAATTAGGAATAAATTTGCTAATGTATGTACGAGGGAGCGTTTTTATATTCGCGGAATGGGGGATAAGGGGTGGAAATAAAAACCAAATTATTTTTCTTTTTCAATATATTCACCTGCAAGACGGATACATTTTTCACATCTTTCAATTAATTTATTTATACCCTCATAAAAAAATTATTTCTCTTTATCTGCAAAATATGCCGAAACTGCCTCCTTGACTTCATCATCGGCAGTAAATTTCTTACCCCGCAGCTCTTTTTTCATTTTCGGAAACAGGTAATAATCACTCGGGGCCATGTCTGGGCTGTAGGGTGGGTGATTCACAATTTCGAAGCCCACCTTATGCAGGGCAGCTAACGCAACGCGGCTCTTGTGGACGGGCGCGTTGTCGTGCAAAAGCAGCACACCTTTCGTCAATTTTCCCCGTCTTTTCTCTTTAATGGCTTCTTTTAGTCGCTCTAATATTGAAGCGTAATATTCTCCGGTTATAGAAACACCTTTATCTTTATAATCAATCAACAATATTCCTTCCGAGTCCCAAAATACCGTTGCCATGAGTTTCCCAACTGATTGTGACACTTTAAATTTCTTGGGAGGTCCTGTGCCCTTTTTATGCCACTGCATTGTTTGGATTCAGGTTCATAATGATGAACCCAAGTTTCGTCTCCAGTAAATCCTTGTCTTCATTACAGAGGTCCAAAAATGCACGCGAACACTCTACGCGCTGTTGTTTTTGCGGCGGCATGAGCATTCTCGGCACCCATCTTGCGCTGACCTTAGACATGCCGAGATGATCGTATAGGATTTTAAAAATTGTTGTATCGGATACTCCAACCATTTCTGCGAGTTGTTTCTTCTTTAGTCGAGCATCTTCGAGTACAATTTTTTCAACTTTTTGGATAAGTGCTGGCGTGGTCACCTCAATGCTCCTGCCCGGCCTCGGGTCATCTTCAAGGGATTCCCTTCCTTGTTTAAATAAACTATGCCACTTGTACACCATGGTTTTTCCTGGACAAGAGTCGCCGTAAACCAATGACATCTCATTCATTATAGTCGCGACTGATTTTCCTTGCCTGGTAAGGAACTTTATAACGGCACGATATTCGATTTTTTTCATATTTCACTTTTCACTACTGATTATGTTACTTGGTTGACGATAGCTCAAAGACTGACTGTCTAATAACAATGAAACTTCGTATTTATACTAATTATGAGTCGCTGCACAGGCCACGCCCCCAATCCGCCTAATCACACCCATACAACCCGCTCATTCCGCGAATATAAAAACGCTCCCTCATACAGCAGAGTAAACTATATCTAAAAGAACATAGTGATATTATCAAAGTATCATTCATACCGGTTTATAATAAACCCAAACCCTGTCTAAATTTTTCAAACTTAAATCTAGCCAATAGTTTGGTAAATATATCAGCTAGTTGATTTTCGCTTTTAATAAAATAATATTTATTACGCCATTGTCCAACTTTTCTTTAATAAAATGAAATTTTATGTTCGTGCTTCAACCTCTTATTGTTCTCTGTATTATTTGCTATATTGATGGCTGACTGATTATCTTCATATATGACAGTCGGTTGCTTTAAATCGAACAATTGAAAGTCTTTTAATAATTTCCTCAACCAACAAGCTTCACAAACTGCGACACTTAATGCTGTATATTCCGATTCAGTGGAGGAGCTTGAGACACATTGCTGTTTTTGACTTGTCCAAGATATCGTACAGTTCAACAATTTAAATACATAGCCAGTTGTCGATTTTCTATCATGGACACCCCCTTCCCAATCAGAATCTGCATACCCTAATAAAGTTTCCGCATTACAATCTGGTCTATAGATCAGTTTGACAATTAATAGATCCTTTAACATATCTAAGAACCCGTTTCAGAGCCTTGAACAAACTATCGTTTGCGTTATTTTAGGATCTACTAAGCAAATTGACGCTTTCACAAAGATCAGGTCTAGAAGTTTAAACTGCATACATTAGGCTGCCAATAATTTTTCTACATAACTTTTGTAAATTAAGGTTTTTTCATTATTGTTAAAATTAAACTCTGCATTTACATCAATAATCATGGGTTTACAGTCATGCAAGCCATATTTCTGTAATACCCTTTTTAAATAGTTTTCTTGACACAATTCAGTATATCCTTCTTTTAAATTTTGCTTCATATCAATTCCTAAGTGTTGAGAAATAGTACCTAGGTCTTTCATGCAAAATTTATGGTTTAAAGTGGATTTTAGATTTTCTACCTCTGTAGAGTCGGTCCCTAAAATTAGCAAATCGTCTACATATATTAGACATACAGTTTACTGTTTTGTGAACACTTAAAATACAAACAATTATCATTTTCGGATCTAAGTAACCCTTGTCTTTTCATTACATTATCAAATTTTGTATTCCAACATTTAGGACTTTTCTTTAGACCATAAATAGATTTTTGTACTCGCTTATCAAAACCTGTCATTTAACGATTCGATTTGCGTGCGTAAAAAGTCACTTTAAGCACGAGTGCGTAAAAGTAAAGTTGGTACTTCCTGGAACTTGATTAATTTAGTGACATTTTAAAATCATAAATCCCTAACCTAAATAATATATGGTCATAAACGATAACGTATTTAACAATATGTATTATTATTATAGTTCTCGTACAAAAAATATTGTACAAACTTTGTGCGTGAAACATTTCGCGAATTCGTGTCCATAACTGGTCACTCATTCGCGAAATATGATTTCACGCACTTGGTTCGTAAATAACTATTATTTAACTCACAAACCATTTTACTATTATTTCTATTGTTACCTGACAAAGTCATGTATGTCATTTATGTCTCCATACAATAGGTTTACATAATATATTTGCAATAACAACTAGAACTCAAAATGTAACTAATTTAGAAACTGGGGCATAAATTCATCCACTGGCCATGGCACTTTACACCAAGTGTAATTTTCTCGCAACACACTTAATTCCCTTTCCATCGCATGCCTCCACTGTGTGCTGCCACTTCCCGATACTGATTCTTCGTAGGTCATTGGTTCTTCATTCACTGAATAAAAACACATGCTAGCATTGTCCACACTCACATCGAAGTTTTTCATCCAAGCTGGTTTTTTAATACTTCTTCTCCCAGGTCTCAACATGGAATTTTCTTCCTCAGATATCTCAATTTCCTGTTGTGGTTCATTTACGTTCATGGTTTCTTCTTTGTCCCCATTGGCAATATCTTCTTCTTTTCAATTGCCATGATTAACTCTGGAAATTCCTTTTTCATTTGGAAATATTTCTTTATTCTCAGTTTTATTCTCTAAATTCAGGATGATTATTTTCTCGGATTGTCTATTTTCTATCTGATTTCCTTCTGTTCTGTGATTTTTCAGGAATAAAGATCACGTCTCTGTATACTTCAACTTTGGTTTTGTGAAAAAAAAACTCTGTACCCCTTAATTTCCTCACTGTACCCAACAAAAATTCCAATTTCATTTTTGGCATCCAATTTAAGGCGTTTCTGCTTAGAAACATGGTACACTTACACTTCTTCCGAATTCCCGGAATATTTGCATATTGCAGTCCTTTTTGTACCATACTTGACATGGTGTTTTGTCTTTTTGAGGGCTGCCTGCTACTCTGTCTGAACTATGCAATAATGTTCTCACTGATTCTACTATTGTTCTATTCTCTCCCTCTGCACGCCCATTCTGCTCAGGAGTGTAAACCCATGATGACATATCCCCATTTCTTCACATATTTTTGTTATCCCTTCATTAACAAATTCCAATCTATTGTCTGTTCGTATGGCTTTTATTTTGTTTCAGGTGATGTTCTCTGCCATAGTTATAAAATTTCCAATACTCCTTTCTACTTCTGATTTGTTTTTCAGAAAATATATAGGTACACCGATATCCAGAATGGTCATCTTTTAATAGTAGAAAATATTTGGCTCCACCGAGAGAAGGTACCTCAAACGGCCCACAAAGGTCACCGCATGTATTAATTCGCAGGTCTTTGTTGCTCTTGAATCACTGGTAGGAAACGATAGTCGGTGCTGTTTGCCGCCAAGACATTCAATACAAAATGGCTTTTGTTCATTTTCAAATAATACCTTATTTCTCTTTAATACTTTCTCTATATGATCAAAATTGATATGACATAACTGTTGATGCCATTCTTTCAAACTTAAAACAGCATTGCATCGCGAGTGCTGAATTCCACATTCCTGTTTTCGAATTTTAAGCTTCATCTTACATAACTTTCCTAGTCTTTCAGCCATCGCTCACTACTTTGCCATTCTTGTCTAACAATTCGCATTTATTTTTATCAGAATGCATTTCAAAGCTTATCTAATGCAGTACTCAAAGAGAATAAATTTATATCCAAATCCGATACAAATAATGTATTAATCAAATCGGTTCTTACCCATGCATTTTCATTCCATGCTTCTACTTGCCATTTCCCACTCGAACGCGTCTTTCTTGAGGTATATGGTCCGTGGATGTAAATTGTCTTTTGTCAAAACACATTTGTTCGGTAGCTCCACTGTCCATCCACCAATTACAGGCTTCTATATTATTCTTGGCTACCAATACTGTAACATCAGAACAATTTAATACACTAGACTTCATCATTAATGCCTGATCACCAGTTTGTCTTTCATTCTTATCTTCTCTCCTATTATCAGTCCTGTTTTTCTTTCTGAACTAGGAGTCTTGAATTACATGTCCGGTTTTTTTTACAATAATTGCATTTTTTCTCTAGCTGTGGGAAATTTTTCTTCACATGTCCAGTTTTATTACAATTAAAACATTTTATATCACCTTTAGACTTTATAAATTTTCCTTTTACTGCTAGAGCCATTGAATCCTCACTATTTTTGTTTCTTTCTTCTTCTATCATGAGCAGAGTCTCGATGTCAGATCTGGCAAAGTTTGTTTATCGGAATGGGTTGACTCCCACACAGACACAAAATGTTTCATGCTCTCTGGTAGAGACATCAACACTTTAGTAATTAACATCTTGTCACTCATTTGTTCACCCCTATGCTTTAAATCGGCTTTTATTTTTTTAACTGGGATATAAACTCGGTTGCATTGCCTATTTTATACTCTAATGTGAAAATTTTTTGTGTCAATAAATACACATTAATATGTGACTGATGCTTATAAATGGCTTTGAATTTTGACCACATTTCTTCGGAACTTTTACAGGTTATGATGTGAGTTAATATCTTTTCTTCTAACCTGAGTACCATTATTTCCTGTGCTTTCACATCGATTTTACCCCATTCTGTTGCATCGTTTTTTGGTCTTGGTTTTGTTCCATTTACTACGTCAAAATATTTGATTTTGATTTTAATATGATTTCTACCTGAAACTTCCATGTAGTCCAGTTTTCACCGTTCAATTTAGCAAGTAGTGTTATTATTATATTTTTAATATTCGTTGTCTACTGAATTACCTTTACTTCACGAACACTAACTAATTTGCGCGATATTTTTCACTTAATATTCTCGCGAAACTGGGCCCATAACCTATTCACTTCAGGTTTGGTTTTATAGTAATACGAACCAGTATTTTAATAGTTATTTACGATACAAGTGTTAAAAGTGCGATTTTATTTCACGAGTTAAAAGTTTACGAGAGCAAGTTACAAGTCAAATGGCAAGTCAGTATTTGCAGAATGCAATTATATAATCTACGTAGATGCAATTATAGAAGGTAATGTATGATGATTCAAATTGAGAGGAATTATTAATTAAATAAAGGAAAGCAGTTCTTCTCTCAAAAATTTTTATTCGTAAGTCTACCGGTTTCGGCCTTAGGCCATCTTCAGGATCTTTGCTAAAATCATTATAAATCATTACTATGGAATTGTGAAATATATATGTTATGTAAATGTTGTTTAATTTTTTTTTATTAAATGGAATGGGTATAGTTTGTCATTGGTTTTCATTAAGTTTTGAAAATTACAGACTTCAAGTGGCGATGATTTTTGAACGTTTACATAACTCGAGCAGTCATTTGAGGCGATATTCCTGCAATTTCTTGACGTATTTCTGCTTTTAATTCGTCAATGGTTCGGGGACGGTGTTCAAAGACCTTCGCTTTCAGGTAGCCCCAAAGGAAAAGGTCCCAACGTCTCCACGTAATGAGATTACGTGTCCTGGAAACATCTCCCTTAAAACGTTCATGGACCTTCTGGCCGTATGAGCCGTAGCTCCATCCTGTTGGAACCACACATCCGCATGGTTAAGGTCTCTAAGTCTTAGGTCCCAAAAACTACGTAGCAAGTCGATATACCATACGGCGGTTACGGTAACCGTAACGCGTCCCTCTTCAAAAAATAGCGACCCCAAACGCCAAATGACCCAACAGCGCACCAAACCCCAACGTGTGGGCTGTGAAGTGGCCTTTCATGGAGCTGCTGCGGATTTTCTCGTACCCAGTAACGAAAATTTTGCTTGTTCACAGAGCCGGATAAATGGAAATGGGCTTCGTCGCTGGTTATTAAAAGCCTATTTTGTGGGATGTTTTAAAGTATATCGTTGCAACATGCTCTACGATTTTCCCAGTCTCGTTCACTCAGCTCTTGTGCGATCATCATTTTGTATGGGTGGAAGTGTAGGTCTGCGTGCTGGTTTCAATTTTGCGTACAGTTTCACCTATATAGGTAGCGTTACAGTTGTCACACTTTATTTTGTAGACACCATTCTTATCAAGAGTTTTTATCCGATCGTTGTTATTAGAAAACATGTTATTAATTGTATATTGAGACCTAAACGCGGGAGTGATATTTTAGGGTCGTAGTATTTTGGATAATCCAGTGGAAATATTATTGAAGGTAAAAGATTTGTAGGTAGAAATGTTGTCTCTGGTATATAGAGGGTCACGTTTTAGTTGTTGTTTTTTAATTAGTCTATCGATAGTATTTGTGGGAAAACCATTGGTGTAAGCTAAATATTTTATATTCATGAGTTCGTTATTGTATTCTATATTGTCAAGGGGAGTATTAAGTAGACGATTTATGAAGTAATTCAAAGCAGAAAATTTATGGGTAGGATGGTAGAAAGAATCATATGGTATAATATTATTGGTAGTAGTATTTTTTCTATAAATGTAATATTGGAAATGATTACGATTTCTGTGTATAGTTAGGCCTAAGAAGTTAAGTTTTGAGTTATTTTCTTTTCCTATGGTGTATTTAAGTTTTGTATGTATATTATTGATGTAATCTAAAAATGTTTGAGGATTTGTGTGTTCAGTTTCTTTCCAAACACAAAAGACATCGTCCATGTATCTGATCCACATCATAATATTATCCCTGAAGGGGGTTACAATCATTTATGATGTATTGCTGTTCAATATTGTCTAGGTAAAAATCCGCGATATAACCTGATAGAGGGCTACCCATAGGTAAGCCATCAATTATTTCATATTTATTCATACTCGAAAATGCCTGATATTTTATTATTGAATGAACAGATTGAATGCATCCCCAAACCCATATTTAACTACCTTAATATTTAATTATCAGATTAAATTGTTTATAAATAAATAGTTTTTAGTTTATAATATCAAAGGACATTTATTATTACAAAAAGTTTACATGCAAAAGCTTAAAATATTTTATCCCTTTTCTAGGTATACATATGCTAGTCTAAAACATACAATCTCACGATTTTACTTCATTTTTGTCTGTCTATGTTTCATGCTAAGTGTTTCTCACATAATTGAAATTGTTAACGTTACTGTGACTTTTTCCCTATTGACTGTAAGTAATTAACATTTTGAATTTATTTTAATTTACTTTATACAATAATTTTGCAAAAAGTTTTACAAATTAATATACACCTTAATTTATCGTACAAATATGTTTTTTTAAAAATGTCATTTGGTTTTCAGTTCTGATTGTTAAACGTAATATTAACTAGTTATTATATATTTTTTAGATAGATAGATAGATAACTTTATTTAAATAAACACCAAAGTGTATATAAAACGTCAACGTAAACAAAATATGTATTGAATGAAATTTGATTTATAATAAAATCAAGACAATGTGAGTTTTACTCTTTAAATTAAAATTTGGGGTTTAAACAAATTAATCTCAGGGGTTCGTGAATTCTTTGCTCTACAGCGGGTGTAGAGAACAGAATACGAGAGCTTATCGTACGTTGAACAAAATACCCAAGTAAAAAAAATTCTAAGTAAAAAAAAATTTTTACAAGACAAAAAGATGTTTTACCAAAAAAAATTATATTTTTATTTAAATCAATAAAACCTATAAAAAAATTAGTTTACAGTGTGCAGAATGGCGTGGCAAGCACCACAACTAAATTATTACCTATAAAGACCCTTTTTGGTAGTTTTGAATTTTTTTCAACTTTTAGTTGGGACTTAGAAAATTTCTGTATAAAAAAAATTAAATTTTTAAATTTTTCAAATATTAATTTGGACTAAAAAAAGAATTTACTGTTTTAAAGAGAAAATATTAATTCTTAAAATTTTTGACCTTAAAATTAAATTAAAATTAAATTACCTTATCTTACGTGTGTGTGAGTGTGTGTGTGTTATTTTGGAAGCTTCTGTCTTCGCGCGCCTATAGACGGATGGTGGATGGAGAGACGTCTTTTTCGTAGGGGTAATTAAATTCGGTAGAAGTTTTGGATGTTTATAAGTACTTATTCGAAGATGATCGTTGATTTGGGCCCACGGTGCACCGGGTTAATTTACAAAGTTTACATACGTAGAGATAAACGCTCTGTACGAAGATAAAATGCAAAAAGCGGAAGTTTGTTGCTCTCGCACGGCTTTTTATAGGTGATTCGCAATTGTCTCTAAATTTCATCAGAAATACCTTTCGCTAGTCATCTGTTAATCACGGCAATCAACGATCTTTGATGGATTAATTTATGCGCGTCCGATCGGAATTTTGTTGTATACAGGGTCACCGAAAAGTTGTAGATTTTAATTACCACCTACTTTTTGTTCTTTAAATGCCCCTAACTGGCTGGTCTTTCTTCTTGTGTGTGTGGAATTTAATTGTGTGATTTTGTTACAATATTGGTGTGTATTTGTGTACAAAATAAATTATTTGAACTTAATTAATTACCTTATAAAATATGATGGTCATTATTGTGGTGCATTTAACATCTTTCTGTCTTTGTCGTTGGCTGGACTTAACATAAGATCTCTGCTGAGCAACACCCCCCCTCTGCGTCAGATGGCTACTGAGGCAAATCATGACATCGACGCGCACATATGCAAGGAAAATACCGATGGTGCCAACTTGAAGAGTTGCGCCTCCTCTATCATTTGATAGTGTTGAGTTGGATTTAAATGAGTTAATTTTAAACAAATACCTCGCATGTGTGCAATCGTGTTAATGTTACATATTTGATAAAATAGAATTAAATTAAATTGAAGAAATACACAGATCAGATAGTTGGTTATAGTTTAATGAATATTCAATTAATTTAGTGTTTTTTTATCTTTTTAGATTACCTACAGCTGGATCATCTGTCAACTGACAAGTAGAATTGTACATATTGAATAAAATGTAATATAACATTACAATATATATAACTAAAGAAGAATTAACTAAATAAGTACATGTATATATAAATATCAATAACTGAGAGAGGACGCCCGCAAAATAAAAGAAGCATAAAGATATAGGTAAAAGTAAAAAAGCTAGTTTCTGTTAGTTAGCAGAAACTCTTCTACTGAGTAAAACACGTGTTGGAGGAGGTATGCTTTGAGGTTGTGCCGAAATATTCGGTAGTTACGGCAGTTTTTTATGTCAGGCGGAATTTTATTGTATATCTTGATACCCAGATTGGCCATACTCATACTGGTAACTTGTAGAGTACGCAGATCTTGCCGTAATTCGAGCTTTTGCCTGGTGTCATGGCTGTGTATATCTTTATTCGTTTTTATTGCGTCTATATTTTTAAAAATATAAGTGGCAGCTTTCAGGATGTAAAGGCAGGGCAGGGGGGTCTACAGGAATCTCGAAAGTGAGCTCCATCAATAGCACGCACTATTGCTTTCTGTGCTATGAAGACGCTGTGTGCCTCAGGACAGACTCCCCATAGCAAAATTCCGTATTGCAGTCGTGATTGCACTTCGGAGTAGTAAAGCGACAATAGGGTTTGCCTAGGTAACTGCGTGCGGAGGCATCGAAATAAATAAGTTTTGGACGACATCTTACTTGCTAGATTTCCGCAGTGAATTTTCCATTGAAGTGTGTCTTCTAGGGTAACGCCCAAAAATTTGGTGTGACTACATTTGGCGATATCATTTTAACATATATATTTCACAATTCCATAGTAATGATTTGTAATGATTTTAGCAAAGATCCTGAAGATGGCCTAAGGCCGAAACCGGTAGACTTACGAATAAAAATTTTTGAGAGAAGAACTGCTTTCCTTTATTTAACTAATAGAAGGTAATGTTACATGAGACGCAAGAGATCACACCTAAAAAAGAACTATATACATCGTGTGTTTGACAATATAAAGTCAAAGATAATTTTATAGTTAGAAAATCATAATAAACACTTTATTTATATTAATAATGTTTCATTTATCTTACATACATACTTCCAAAACAGTAAAATTTGCCGCAACCGTTTAATGCTTAACGAATATTTACATTTTAAATCAAATGACAGAAAATTTTCTGATCAACTTGACATTAATCAAAATTAAGTAAGTAATTCTCTACTAAATTTATATCCTTCTGGAAACTATTCGTCATCGATTCTGGTCGTCTGTCGTCCACTGCCATTAGCAGCACAGTATTTAACGATAGCAGACATAGCATTTTTCACACAGACTGATACAGAAAAAAAGTTCTATAATCGCTATTTCAAGTACAAAAACTGACTCACGTTATTATGCCCTGATTCCAAGGACACCGTTGACCTTGGAGACGCCTAGTTGGTTGACGGTAGAAAAGGTGGACGAGATAAAATAGTACCTTATTGATTGTTATCAGCTACCTTCAAGGCGAGGTGTTTAAAGGGCTGATTCGACGTGATATCAAGTCTATGATGTTGTAAGGTAGCAAAACCGTGTGATTTTCTTCTATTGGCTGATGTACTATCCTTGGAACGTCGGGAAACTGCATTATTTACATCTTCAAATTGCACCGTGACTCCAATGGTTTAAATTGATATTACGATATTTGTCATTCACGGAAAGTGGGATTTGTTAAATTTCGTAAATTCATTCAATATTTGGCTTTCGAAAAGTTTATTGAAACATTGATTAATTGGTGACAAATGTAAAAAAAAAAATTTTAAATGGTATATGGAGATACGTTACTTGCAATACATGTGAACTTAACTGTTAGAATAGAACGGATTTCAATGAATTTAATGAAAGCAATTTCTGTCGAGTTAGAACCTGAATGATAAAAACTACATTTTTCAGATAATGAGTGGATCTTGGCATATAATATAAAACATCGTATGAAGACCGTCTTTACTATTGCAGTGCTACGATAAAATAATATAATAATAAGACTTGGATACTACGCCAAAATGTGGGCGATGTTTATTGTAAGCTTAAATTCACTTATTCATGAAAGATCGTAATTCACACAAAACTTGCGTATTAGTTACTATTTAAATACTGCATTTTTCTCTTCTCAATCTCCTTTCAAGTATGAAGTAAGAAACTCTTCCGCAATGTGTATGGATTTGTTTTTCTATACAATAATAAATTAACAACAAGATTAATATATAATTAAAAATGCATATCAATTCAGTAAATTTTATATGTCCTCGTAAAATTTCTAGTTACAGCTAGTATTTTGAAATGGTCAAAGTCATTATACGAGTTTTTTTTTGCTTCGCCCTCTAAAAATTAAAATGACGTCAAAATTTCCAAAACCACTCTCCACAAATTTACAACACATCTAAAAATAACTAGTAAAGACATCTGATACTAACTATTCTATCTACTAACTAAACATTACTATTGTAATGATTACCCAAATTTCTAATACGGCACATTATCTTTTTGCATTCTTGTGAAAAGTAGAAATATCTGAAATGACGAAAACAAAAAATAAATCATAACTTTAAAACTCGAAAGTAGAAAGACGTACTACTACACAAATATTATTTTCTATGTGTTTAGTAAAATAACTATGCGTTATATAATATACACTGTAGTCATAAAGTTTGGAACCAAGCTTATAACCGCATTATTTTACATTTTTAGGAAAAACGCTCGGACAGATAGATTTTCTTTTTTAAAACGCCATCTTTTGACATACAATTTTTTTCTATGACGTCATTGGTTTTTAGAGTGATGACGTTATCAACACTTTTTTTAAATGGCAACCATATTATTTTTTTATGATTTTTGGAAGACCTTTATATCCTCC
Organism: Holotrichia oblita; assembly: GCA_023690525.1. Taxonomy (NCBI): domain Eukaryota; kingdom Metazoa; phylum Arthropoda; class Insecta; order Coleoptera; family Scarabaeidae; genus Holotrichia; species Holotrichia oblita. The sequence continues at coordinate 65,617,390 of CM043018.1, forward strand.
AAATAGTGATATAAAACAATGGGCTTGTTCAGCAAAAAAAAATTATTTTAATAATCGAAACCAAAACTCATTTTAAACTGATTCTCAAAATTTTAGATTTTTCCGTCGACGTTGAAACCCTCAAATTAATTAAAGAAATTGGACTGAACGAAAACGGGGCGTGGTTACTTGTGACGTCACACCACACGTCTGTACTATAAGTTATTCGAGCACTGCGAGCGGACTGTGTATTATACTTACCGTGTTGTCGTGTAAGAGACAAAACGCTTGACTGTTACGTTTTACTTTATTTCATAATGAGTAAGAAGAAAGTGGCATATAAATATTGTTTGGTTCCTGACTGTCCTAATACATCCAAAAATGCCCCAGAGAAATTGTTTATTAATGTACCCTCTGACATTAAAACTAGAAAAGTTTGGCAGAAAGCAATGCGTCGTAAAGTTTTTGTATCTAACAAATCCACTGTGTATTGCTGCCAAGATCATTTTAAAGTAAGTTATAGTGTATTTATCTAATAAGATCATTTTATATATTAACTAACTGGCCCAGCAGACTTCGTTCTGCCTAGAAAAGTATTGATTTAGACATTTAATGTTTAATGTATTGTTACGGGTACCAGCCCCGCCCGTCCCGTACCACCACCCGTGTCCCGCCCGTCCCGTACCACCCCCTTGTCCCGCCCGTAAAAAGATAACGATAAAGATGACGTCGTAAAATCACTCCCTACAAAATAAATTTTCTTGATAATTTTTCTTTTCGGGGATATTTCGGGAATTTTCTTGTTTGGCCGGAGACCAGTACGCATTGGTGCGAATCATCGAAATCGGTCCAGGCGTTCTCTCTAAGCGTAGTAACGTGCGGTAGGTAACTAACGGCTTTCTCTTTTATATATATAGAAGATAATGTTGGTATATGGGGTATTTGTGAAAAATACAAGACACTTATTTGAACACCTTTTTATTTTATTTTTAATTTTTATTTCGTCTATTTAAAATGGGAGTGTATAGTGACGGCTTAAATTTTCAATCGTATTATCGAAACTTATACACAAAGTACCCGCTAGCTCTTCTATGTGTCGATACAGTCAGTCGCGTATGACTTAAATTATGTTTTCTTTATGTTATTGAACGGAGTGCACCCTTCAGACTAAATAATGACATCATTGTATGACATTTTTGTATTATTTTCAGAAATAATATCTCTAAAACTTAATGTAAAAATTTAGGATACGCACGTAATTTTTTTCAGCTTTTACTGATTTGTATTTTGAATAGCTTGAGAGTGTAGAAACTAGTTTATGAAATCATACTGAACTTTGTAATGTTAGGAATAAATTTAAATAAACGTGAATTTATAAAAATTTTGATTGTATCTAAAATAAATTAAATTGAAAAACAATGTGTATACATATTTTTCTATTTTATCTCACAGTTTAAATAACAAAATTTGTATACTTTGCAAAAATAGTGATAACTATAACCTCTAGCGTTTAACACAAAAAACTTGTTGTAGGTAGAGGACCACTAATACCTACTTTTAAAATTAAAGATATTATAGCGCGAAGCACCGTCTTTAAGAAATGCAACGGTTTGCTACTGAACACCGAACTACGACGTGTGGTATGACGTCACAGGCGGATCCCGCGCTTTTATCGGAATTCGGTTTTTAACCTTTAATATCTAAACAGTGGGTTAAGTTTAAGAGCTAAAAATTTTACTAATTATTTTGATGAATTAGTTTTACATAATAACGTAAAAAAAATCGAGAATTTTTTTTAATAATATAAATTTAGACAAAAATAAGAAAATTTTATTTTTGTACAAAATTAAAATGAAATTAAAAAAAAACTACATTGAAGTTAAATTTATTGTAAAAGATAGTGGCGAACACCATAATGGGGAGGTGCCCCATCTTGTTGAAACTAAATATTTGGATGGGGTACATCACCATCCTCGTGATTTGGGAAAATAACAGCGAGCGTTGAAACCAGTCCAAATCTTAAAAATTGTAAGTATTGCACAGCAGTCAAATTTCCTTCAAAAAAATATGGTCCTAAAATGCGTCGTCCAATCATTCCAACCCATACGTTAACTTTTCCTATGCGCTGAGTATGACACGCTTGAGTCCAATGCGGATTGGTCTGCGACCAATATCTGCAATTATGACGGTGAACAGATCCATTTAGGCAGAACATGGCTTAATCAGAGAAGACGATGTTTTTCAAGAAATTTGCATTTTGCAACATTACGTCTTCACAAATGCAGTCGACGATCTTCGTCATCCTCATGTAATTCCTGTACAAGTTAAACTTTGTAAGGATGATAGTGTTCTTTTTTAAATAAGTTGACGACAAATGAGTGAGCCACCAGATTGGCTAACGCAAGTTGTCTGGTGGAAACATGATGCCGTTCTTCTGCTTCTAGAAACACATTTAATTTCACATCTTCTCCTACTTGAGGTCTACCTTGCCGTGATCGATCTTTTACGGATCCAGTTTCGGTAAACTTTCCAACTAGTTTTGTCACCGTAAACCTGGCAATTGGAGGTCTATCAGGATGTTCATGGTTAAACAATTCGCATGCTTCTGCATGCGTTCTTTGTCTGTCCCCATACCCAACCATAATTAAAATTTCGATTCTTACTCGCTCAGATAAATGTGCCATTTTTTATATTAGCGAAAATGAACAATTTTTACGCAATATCTAACAAATTTAACGTCAAAAATAGAAGTAAATAATTCAACAATGTTGTCGCCATAGAAACAATTTCAAAATATTAGTGTTGTACATAATTTGTATAAAAAGAAGAAAGAATGTCATAAAGAAATATCTTGCAAAGAAATGCGTGTTTTTGTTTTTGTAAATTTTTTGCATAGTAACATGAGTACATGTGCTTTTTACGATCCGCTTTGTTTGTTGGTTGTTTTTTCTGTTGCTTTGATCTGGGGCGAATAACGCAGATTACTATTGATCGCAAAGCATTTACACTCGGCTGGGACAGTGTCAGTTGGTTGGTGGGGTCCATTTTGAAAATTTACGTTAACTGTTACAATAAATTTAACTTCAGATGTATTTTTTTTAATTTAATTTTAATTTTTTACAAAAATAAAATTTTCTTATATTTTTCTATTATTAAAAAAAATTGTGATGCAACACACCAATTGTTTTATATCACTATTTGAAGGATATAAAGATCTACCAAAAACGATAAAGAAATAATATGGTTGCCATTTAAAAAGGGTTGATAACGTCATCACTCTAAAAACCAATGACGTCATAGAAAAAAATTGTATGTCAAAAGATGGCGTTTAAAAAAAGAAAATTTACCTTTGCGAGCGTTTTTTCCTAAAAATGTAAAATAATAACGGTTATTTTACATTTTTAAAGCTTGGTTCCAAACTTTATGACCACACTGTATATTATTTGAACATATCCTTACCTGTTCTAAATCAAACTGAGATAACGTGTAATCTTCTATTGCAACAAGTTTTTTTGCTCTTTCCATGATACTAAAAATTGTCGCCCATGATATCTGGTCGCTTTTTACTAAGTAGTTGAGGAGGTTTTCGTGAGTTTCCCTTAATTCAGCGGAACGAAAATGTCTTTGAATAAACAGTTTGACATCATCTATATTGCTTTCAGAATGTCGTTCATTTATTCCTTTCTTAACTTTGACTATTAACACAAATCCATCAGCAAATTTATTCTTCAAATACTGAGGGGATCCCAAACACTGAAAAGCACCATTCACCATAATGCCAGCACGAGTACAAATAGCTTCACATTCATCCATATTATGGGTTGTTAAAAGTATACAGCTACCTCTGTCTCTCACTTTACATAACGTGTTCCAAAGGAATACTTTAGCACTTGGATCCATACCTACAAAATATGACCCGTATGTTAACCCTCGAATAATTTTCTTTCTATGGCTTAAATACAATAATTGCAAAAAAAAAAATTTCATCTCTGCAGAATGTATATTAAGCCGTTAAATAAAAAATTTACGCCAATACGTAAGCAAAAAGAATTAGTTTCAAATGATGGGTTTCCAAATTGCTCTTAAAACGTATAAACGAAAGATTAATTTACGAAGTGATATACATAAGAAAAGAAACCGTGGTCAATTTTAGAACTGATATTGATAATTTAAGCATAATTTATAATAATTTAATTCACGTTTGAATTTTATTAATTTAAGCTCTTCACTAGATTTTTTTTAGTTCTTGAACAGAATTGTTAAAGCTTGACAAAAAATCCATTGATATACGAATATTTCAAATCAATTTTATTTTTATAGTTTTATTATGTTTACATTATAGAGGGTGTTACAAAAATGTTGGGCTGTCTATACATCGACGGTTTCTACAACTAAAAATAAGCAAAAAAGTTTATATAAACATATGTCCTAAAATGGTTCGTTACTGAGTCATAGCCACTTGAAATTTGTCATTTTTTTATTTTAAAAAAGGTTACAGAAAACAGGAGTTTTCAATGCAAACCATAACAAATGTTCAAAATGACCTCCACGGGAAGCAACACACTGCTGAGCTCGTCGTATCATGGACTGCCTCACGCGCTCAAAAATTCCTGTTGTAATTCGAATTTGCTGGCATCCATTTTCCACTCTACAAAATCTTCAATATTTTGAATTGGAGTAGAATATACTATGGATTTTAAATGTCCCCATACGTAAAAATCGAGAGGATTTAAATCGGGAGACCGTGCAGGTCACGCTACAGGTCCACCGCGACAAATCCATCTTCCAGGATATACGGCATTTAAAAATTCGCGTGCTGTGTGACTGAAGTGAGCCGGTGTACCGTCGCGCATGAACCACATGCGTCCTCTAACATTTAATGGAACATCGTCCAGCAAACTTGGTAAGTCGTTTTCTAAAAAATAACGATAATTCTGCCGAGAAAGTCGTTGGGGAAGTACAAAAGAACTAATCAAGAAATCGTTGATAATTTCTGCCCACACATTTAATGAAAACTGCGCTTGATGTCTGGACTGAATAATAGCATGAGGGTTTTCTTCTTGCCGCTGGTGTAAATTATGAAAATTTACGATACCATCTCTTGTAAATCACTAAAAAGCACACACGTCAGAAAGAGACGATCGGCGGCGCCGTAACAACCATATACAGTAAGCTTCTCGTAATGGGAGGTCATTCTCACTAAGTCCCTATACTCGTTGCAGGTGGATAAAGCTGATTAGTTCTTAAAATCCGCCATACACTCACATGATCGACAATTTCCGCCAATGCCATTCTTCGAGTACTAGCATCTGCATTTTCGTCAACACTACTACTACTGGTTTGAAGGATCCTGTTTCCCTTAATCTAATATGAAGCCTTTCGAAAGTTTTTTCATTTGGTAAACGTCGGTTTGGGAAATGATCTGCGTAAAGTCTTCTTGCTTCTGTTCTGTTGCAATGTGCCAAACCATACATTAAATGCATGTCGGACATCTCTTCGAAAGAATAATCTACCATTTTGTACTATTAATTAAAAACAGTACTAATCACAAATGACTTAATCAACTGTCACGACTGACAACAAAAAGCACGGACTGCCTACTTAAAATGATTTACATTAAAAACTCCCGTTTTCTGTAACCTTTTTTAAAATAAAAAGATGAAACACTTCAAGTGGCTGTAACTCAGTAACGAACCAATTTGGGACATATGTTTATATAAACTTTTTTGCTTATTTTTGTAACACCCTGTATATCCTTCAACGGCTATTTATGTTATTAGCATTTGAAACATATTAAGTGTCAATTTCTTCCACTGAAGAAGACTTGTAAACAAAAAAAAATAATATGCATTATATGTTCTGGAATAAATTGGTATTTAATTAATTTGCTGTTTCCTTGACCTAAAAGTGGAAATACTTGAGGAATTGAAAGAGAAGTCCATGTGTTTATTAATTTTGTTAGGGAACTGTTATTTATGTAAATGAGCTAAAAGAAAGGATCTTCGATGTGGTGAGTGTTTAATTGCAGTGACATCTTAAACTGTATCGCTCGTTTGACCATCTTGCAACTCTCGCGGTTTAGTTTTTGTCAGTGCATAATTGTGTTCAAATGGCCTTGTGACAGCATTATAGCGCCTTTTATAATACCGCCCTGTTAGTCACTTTGCTCCCAACAGCGAATGGTAAGTCGATCGGATTCCTATTTTCCCAGAAAAGTGACACCGTGTTTTCCGGAGAATTGAAACCTAGCTCCTATCGTTCTGGCGCAATGATAGTCAGCCGCCTAACCACTGCGTCTATCGACCCGTTAAATATATATACAGAATGTCCACCTACTTAGTGCGCGGAAGTCCAATATCTTGGTTGATAAGACAGATAATTGAATTTTTTGTATTTCATGTGTCTGCTTTTCTCAATATTTAGAAACCTAAAATAATACCGATTGTACAGGCTGTTCCTTTTTGCTCTACACAGAAAACAATTTTGTTTTGGTTTTTTTAACATGCATATACCTATGTTCTTTGTCATTTATTTTGAATCTACATCAAAAATAAAAGGCACTTTATGTATAGTATTCATATGAGAAAACTGATGGTCTTTGAGATATTTGGCTTACTATATTTTTCTAGTAAATTTTTGTCAATTATAATATCGTATATTTTTTGGTTATGCTAATTAACAGAAAAAATATTTTTTGATCAAATGTTAGGCAATAGCGGATCTTCGAAACACCATGTCAGAAACTGACCTACAGTATAAGGGGTGCGCAAAAGATGCTGACATTACTTCTCACTAGTTTCTGATAACAATGAAACAAAAAATTTGTAATATATCCGAATTAAATCGCGTGTATGACTATCATTGCGACTCTCGCGGTGTAGTTTTGGTGTGTGTATAATTGTGTCGAAATGGCTTTGTGATAGCATTAAACCGCCTTCTATAATGCCGCGCTGTTAATCACTTTGCTCCCAACACCGAATGGTAAGTCTCCTATTGCTCCGCCACAAGGATAGTCAGCCGCCTAACCACAGCAGCTACCGATCCGTTTTAATTGATTAATCCAAATATAGACACATCAACAAATTATTTAGTGATATAATTAAATATTTTATGGATGCAACATTTAAATACCATCCACCAATATTTGGTTACATCAGCTAAATAATTCTGTCTGTGTACATTTACACTACTGAACTCCAAAATTAATAATTGTTCGATATATTTTTGTTAAAATAATAAATAAAATTTAATAAAATATATTTCGTATTTGCGTATAGAGCCATGGTATTAGCATTTCAAATGATATACCATATTACGCGTTCATAGCGGTCTATAAACTCCAACCACCATCTCCCATAGCTCCCTTAAAATACGATTTTCTAAAGTGATTTGTTTAGCTACTAAAATTCCTATCCTTATTGACGTAACGCTTAGACCTATGATATAAATACCTACCTGATGAAGGCTCATCTAAAAATATCACAGGGGGTTCACCAATAAGAGCAATTGCAATATGAATCTTGCGCTTGTTACCGCCACTAAGACATTTAATCCTCTTGTTTATATGATTTTCGAATTTCAATGCTTTCGCTAAGGCACTAATAACAGCATTGCAATGAAGTATTGGAATTCCTCGTATTAAACAGTATATAGTTAAAGTTTCTTTGCAAGTTAGGTTACCTAATAAGCTATCAAATTGCGGACAATACCCAATACATGTATGTGACTCTTCAACATTGCTTTTCAGATTCCATCGACAAATCCAAGCATCACCAAATGATATTTTCAAATCACCGACTAGCATTTTGAATGTTGTAGTTTTTCCGGCACCATTTACTCCCAATAATCCAAAACAGTCATATTTCTTCACTCCAAGACATAATTGATTAACAGCAAGATATTTTTTAAAATATTTGGTTGTATCTTTCAGAACTACATCGTATGTTGAAGGGTCTATTATACCCGAACGCACTTTAATTTTCTCTTCTAAAACATCAGCATCTTCTGTTTCTTCTGCTTTAGGTCGTTTACTTATTAAAGAATATATTATGTATATAATAAAATCAAAAATTTTATATTCTAGCATAAACAGAATTATAAATAGTGTTGTACCAGTAGTAGCTAGGTGTATGAGATGTTTTCCAATTCCTTTTTTTACGGAGTAGTAGTCAGTCTCTAAAACATGTGTAAGCACATATTAGGCACTTATTATAATGATGATAATGTACAGAGTGTTGCACATCAGGTGGGTCTCTAATTACAGCATTATTTTAAATGTGAATTTAAATAAAAAGTACTTGTTTGGTTATACATGATGTTCGCTTACAATATAAAATCAACACCCTGTCCAAATTTCAAATTTCTACCCTGAGCGGTTTGGGTTGAGCGTTAATGTGTCAATCGAGGCAAAGCCTTTTACGTATACAGGATGGGGCACCACATTCGTCTCGGTTGATATATAAAAAACGATAACACATATTTAAAATCTTTTTGTTGGAGCATGTGTAGGTCCATTAGGAGCATGTTCTAAAATTATTTTGAAGTATACAGAATGTCCCAAAATAAAATTACACATCAAAGTTATCAAAATTTAAATGGAACGCCGTGTATATTATTGCATATTTCGATAACGCAGATTAAATAAAGGCAAGTTACTGTTATATTCCCTATATTTAGGTTCAGTATTTTCTGAGATATTTAACAATTTTTGAAAATGTAGATCAATATTAGTAGTTAGAGCTTGGGTGTTCTAGACCAACTCCGTGCTCCCAAATTTTCAGCCACGGTAGATGCGAGAAATTGCCCCCTCCACTTTAGTTCGAAACCTGACCAGCGGTAGTTTGTAGAGGCGCTGGAATCGCGAGCGTTGACTGTGTAAATAATTGTATATAGTATACAGGTAGGTGAAATGTGACGTAAATACTAATAAGCAAGATGGCGGATGCTGAGGGTGGATTCGGGGAAGCGGTGGAACGGTGATTGAATTAAAAAATTTTCTTTTTATATA
>CM043018.1:65626875-65681594 GCA_023690525.1 Holotrichia oblita
TTACATAGATATTTTTATTGTTAGATATGGCAATATTGTATTAAGTGATATTTAATACGTGTCAATTGACTCCATTGACGAAGTATCTAACGAATGGAATCAAGCTATGATAAAGATAAGTGTAAGATAATCAATTACTTTGGAAGAAAATAAGAACAAAGCAATTATGTACTTCACGGCTTCGTAATACCTCATACCAGTATATACAGGGTGTTAATAATATATGCGCAGGACTTCAGAATGTGATAGCTTGTCCAAAAATTTGAAATAAAGTTTCTATCAACTTACCTTCTAAAGATTTTGTAGGGGTAGTGGTTGTTTTTCTCCCCAACTTCTACGCCACTGGTAAAAGTACGGTTTTGAGACGCCCATTTGAACCGCATTTGTGTTTTCTACACAAAAAGATACTGTCGGTCGTGAGTTCTAAAGTTGACCGTTTTCGAGAAAAAATCAACTTTTATGTTGTTAACGTTTGCTTTTCTTACTATTAGCACAAGTAAGAAAAGCAAACGTTTTAGTAAAATAAAACTTTTGTTTCAAAAAATTTACCATGTTTTTCAACATAAAAGTAGATTTCTCTCGAAAACGGTCAGGTTTAGAGGTCATGACCAACAGCATCTTTTTTGTGTAGAAAACATTGGCGGTTCAAATGGGCGTGTCAAACCCGTACTTTTTCCAGTGGCGTAGAAGTTGGGGAGAAAAACAACCACTACCCCTTCAAAATCTTCACCAATTATAACTTAAAAAATTTTCTCGCACACAACTTAGCTTATTATATAGTAGAAAATGGGTACAAAAGCTGTTTTCTTTACGATAAACGGTTCCGGAGATATTTCCAAAAAACGAATTTTTTTATTAAATTTCAACACCCTGTATCTCGAAAATGGTGCATTTTAGAGAGTAAGTTGATAGAAACTTTTTTTCAAATTTTTGGACAAGGTATCACATCCTGAAGTCCTGCGCATATATTATGAAACACCCTATATGTAGTAAACTCTCTAAATTAGGAAACCTTTTAAAGTTTCTGATTACAATAGAATGTATAGCATGCATTGTTTTCAATGATTTAGACTCATAAATTAGTAGTAGCGCAATGAAGATAAATTTAGTACATATAGATACGGTATCTTCGGATATATCACAATTTTTACCTTGTAAATCAGCATATATGCAGAATGGTTGATTAGAACTGTTTGTTAGATGTATTGATAGTATTGGTAAATATTTCAACTCGGTTAAAATGCAAATAGTTATAAATTCCTTTAATTTAAATGTAATGCTGTTTTTTTTATTAAATGTTTGAACTCCATAAATTATTTTTGCAACATTTTCTTAAACTCTCGCTATGCTTAAATTACATAATTCTCATTCTCTGTCTATTTTTGTTTCTATGAAAATTTCTGGTGTTACAACATAAAACCAAAAATTAAAAATCACACACAGGTAACAGAGACGGAAGACCTTTCACGTAAATGCTTTTATTTTCGACCAATCCTTACAGGGTGCTCGTCCAGTAGTTTTGAATAAGTACAAATTCAAATCACCAAAACTCATATCTCTATTTAGCATCTCATATATATTTTTTCGTCGAATGTAGAGTTCAAGTTCATTTCAATACGTAGTAGTCATAGTATTCCATATACATGTTTCTGATTGTATTAAATTGTAAAAAGCTTTTGTCTATCTTGATGGAATGAGCCACATATACCACAAAGAATGTTATAAAATTATTGACAAAATTTGTTGTATAATCAATGTGAAATATCTTCATCTACCATAAAAAATTAGCGACCGAAACGTATCACTCTTAAAACCAATTAACGACGAAAAAGAGTATAAGACATAACACATTTAAAAACTCTCTATATGTCTTAAAAAGTGATGAACTCATATGGGACTAGGCAGTTCCCAAGATTAAAATTTGAAGTGTTTGTTAACCTCCTCCCTTTGTGTTAAACAATTTGAAACAAGTTATGTAGACTCCAACATTGCATTTGTCACACATATGTAGAACAATCTTTGGAGCTATAATTTGGCATAGCATATCTTCTTTTCTCTTTTCTGGCACATAAGCTATCTAATTTAATAGTTTATTTTCGTAAATTTTTCTAGTAAACAGAGTACCAGAAGCAAATCTGTATGGCATTAGGCAAGGTGCTGTAATTTTTTCTATATTTGCAATTCGACCTTGGTAAATTTCGAAGTTGATAAGATAAGCGGCTATTCAAACATCAGACCTTACAACTAAATCTCACATGTTTTCCTCGAATAAATTGCCATCATCAGTAATGTCCAAAGTATTTATCGATTCATCGTATTATAATTTTTCTTCTATAATCAGTAATTGATCTAAATTTATACATTTTGTTATTTTTATACATTATTATCATCGAAGTGTACGAAGCGACGCATTGTAAAAATCGGTTTTTTTTCATGATGTTGCCCACACAATTTCTGCTTGAATTCCTAATTCCCATTGATTAAAATTATCGGAAATATCTCCTTCATTCCCGGTACGACAACCTTCATCTGTTAGAGAATGGTATGCTGGTAATTCATTTAAAATTTGTGAGCTAACAGCCCCGTCATAAGCTCCATCTGAAGCTCCCATCAGTGTTTGTTCCGATAGAATTATAAAACGAAATCATATTGTGGATCCATATGAGTACAGCATACTTTAAATATTGTTAGGAACTATATTTATAGTTTCTTGCAGAAAAGTTTTGAAGTGACGTTATTTTATAACCTCCTTAAAGCTATAAACCTCACTATCAACACGATGGAAGTAATATGCCTACACAAAAATTCTTACATAAACTAGATATCCATATTATCTGCTAACTTTCAACTCAACACAAAATTAAATTCATGTAATTTTGCAAATGGTATGTTGAAATGTTAAATAACCTAAATCGTGAATTTGGCTGCATATACATAAAGCATCTTTTATTAACATTTTCATACAATCATAATAGCAGAGGTCATATAGTCCCGATAGGCGCTAATGGGTTAAATGCAAACGAATGTAACACAGATTAATTGCTGTATTCACTTACTCATTTTAAGTTCTGCTAAAAATATCGGAACAAAAAACCTTTTGAAACCATATACATATTTGATGGTGACTTCATTCTATAGCTTCATTTTTTTTACATTTTTTCTCAGTATATTTACATGTACTATATGTATACAGATTCAAAATAAAAAATATAATATACAGTCGAATCTCGCTAACTCGAAATTGCAGGAGACTACGATTTTTATTCGAGTTGCGTGTAGTTCGACTTAGGCATAGTTCGAGTTATAAAGGACATTCTTGATTAAATTCGACTTACAGAAGTAGAGAATAGTGTTACTGTATTCCCTACAGCATTTACAAGACTAAGCTTTTAACTCTGTATATTACTGTATTAATTGAAAATACTAATAAGAATCGTGTACAAACACAGTAAACATTACACTCCATATATAATTTTATTGATTTAAAAAGTCCGTAATCTTCTTCTGCTTAAGACTGTCGGCAACACGTTTGTCAATTTTCGATTGAAACAATCGAAGAAAACACACTGTTGGTACATCACTAGTTTTTTCTAAAAACATACGTAAAGTACGTACTGCAGCTTTGGTTTTTTTAGGTGTAATATCTACTGGCTCCTCTTCCTCGTTTTCTTCGTCAGAAGAAGCATCCTCATCGTTGGTTAAAGATTCTACAATTTTGTCATCAGTTAACATTTCAGGAATTTATTGCTACCTCTTCGTCGACAGAGAGTAAATTCTTCAAATGTTAGTATCTTGTCTGATGACGTTGACGTTTAGCGGTTCCACTTCAGCTTCCATCTCTGGTTTCGGGTCTGGTTCCATGTGTGGTCCGACTTCTGTTTTGGCTGGATTTTCTTCCGGTTTGAATCCACATGACTCGAAGCAGTTAGCTATTGTTTTGTTCGTTATGTTATTCCCATATTCGTTGGCAAACCACATGGCCTCTATGAGGTTGATAGTGCACACTTTTCCGTCTTCAGTGTTAGAAATTAATTTTCTGAGCACTTCAGTTCTGTAGAGTACCTTGAAGTTTTTTTATTATTCCTGCATCTAACGGCTGCAAGTGTGGTGTTGGCTGATAAAAACTTCACATGAACCCAATTTAGATGAGGAATAGAGTTGTGTGCCGTGCAGTTGTCCATAAATAAAAAATAAAAATGTCGGGTGAACATGACCTGTGGTTACAAATTAAACTCAATTTTCACATTTACCAATATTTCGCTTTAATTAAGAGCTTCATCAGGGTTATGTAATAGGGTTAAAGAGATTGACAATATGCACAACTAAATTGAACTGCATTATAGGAGCATTTTTATTTCACTACAATGGTTAATTTCTAACGACCGCCACTCCCTGAAGATTTAAACATAAATAGGAGAATTTTTCGCTTGTTTCTCCCCATAGTTTTATCTGGTTTAGTCAACCATGACGAAAATAACTCTGTGTTCATTCACACTCTCTTATTTGATGTGTATTCAACAGGGAGAGACTTTACTCCTTTAAAGCATCTAGGATATTTTGCTTTACCTGTAACGAAAGGCTTTAACTTGGTTGAGCCTGTTATGTTGGTTGCAAGTAAAATCGAAACTTTTCTTTTTTATGTTTGCTGACATTTTTCATCTTTGAACTGATCTGTTTTATCAGGAAAGCACTTGAAGTACAATGCTACAACGAATTTTTCCACTCTTCATAAACATTATTGTCCACATGCACTCTCACCGCAAACTTCCTTAAACATAATATTGTACCCCTTTTTAAATGTTCAAGTCAACCGTTACTGGCATTAGAATTGTCGTGACCTAGAGATTTTGCAAAGTGGATGGCCTTTTCTCTAATTATTGGATCCCTAAGAGAAACGTTTTTGGCTCTGCATTGCTTAAACCACTTCGTCATGTGACGACTTCGACATCAGAAAACTCAGCTGGTCTCTTCCACTTACACTTAAAATTACCTTCACTAGCCCGCTTTTCGATTTCTGTCTGGTTTTTCAAAATAGTTCACAGAGGACCTGGGATGTTGAACCTAGCAGCTATGTCTTTCTTCTCTTGCGACCCTTCATTCACCATTTGAATTATTTCCAACTTCTCACCAACAGTCAATGTTTTCACTGTCTTTTCGCACTCATTGTCACTCGAATACTGTACGCACACGCACCGCGCTATGTAATAGTAGTAATAGTACAGTGACAGTAGACAGACGCTGGACCGGATATGATTGACCGACAGGTTGCGACCTGTTCGCCGGGGTTTCGACTTACAGAGGTCCGTTGAGAGAACTTCAAGATATAGAGGTAAACTTTGACTGGTGGATGAAAAGAAAATTGAATTCGACTTATCTACTGAACTTCGAATTATAGAGGTAATTTTTGTATCTCTTCGACTTACAGAGGTAAAATATAACCGTAAAATTATTTCGAGTTATGTATGGTTATTTTTTCGACTTAAACAGGTTTTTCCAAAGGAATTGAAAATAATTCGAGATATCAAAGATTTAGAGATATCAAGGTTCGAGTTAACGAGAGTCGACTGTAATTCAATAAAATATAATTTACTGCATTACCAAATTATATTTTCAGTGGAAAACATTTGGTTATTAAAAAAAATGTCTTGCAAGTATAACAGCTATATTCTTATCAAAACTAATTAACAGTGATTCTGAAGATTTTTCATGCATCGAATCTTATAGTTTCTGCTACTACGTCACACTAGACTGCACTAATAATTAGTTGAATAACGTCACTCATAATAAAATTAATCCAATTTTACCGATAAAAATGAGAGATTTTTTTTAAAATACATACATAGTTGTGCCAATAGGAGTAGAATGAACATATGAGCATATGATCCCCAGCTGCGATGAAAATTGTTCATTGAAGCGTTCTTAATAAATTTTATCCTGCCTCCTACTTTTCTAAAAAGGGATGTAATAAAAATATATCATGCGCTTTTTACATTAAAGCAAATATTTGTATTTAGAAGGTCGAGAAAAATGAATGCTGTATGAAAAATATAATACTATTTCAATGTTTAAGGTACAGATTTTTGAAAATTTTATTACAACAATAATATCGTATTATAGAACAAACTACTACAGGATTTTAGTTGTAAGTCATTTATAAATGAGAACATTTTAAATAAACAATTCCAAAATATTCTCTAAAATATCAACTATATTATTCAGAGATAGTATACGAAGAGTTTATTGGTTAGCAATAGCATCAATATAATGAATAAATAAACAGTAATCAGATATTATAAACTGAATAGGATAAATAGTAAAGTGAGGAACCAAAAACAAATTGGAGCAAATAATTACTCTACAACGCTAGAATTAGAGAAATATGGTGCCGCCAATATTTATTGGAAAACAAATCAATTGAGCAAACAAGATAAGACATGTATGTATATAAAATGAAGAAAAGAAAAAAGCAACATACTCATCTGGATAGCTGCAGTACTGGAGTTGATGGGGAGGGAAAATGTGCTTGCTATAGTATGCGGGCACAAGGTTTTTTTTGTAATTCTGCATACTCGTTGGCAAATACAGAAAGATAATATATTTTCCAAACGTAATAACAGCTTGTGGCCTGCATATTTCATAACAATAATTGTAAAATTCTTGAAAAAACTTGTTTTCTTAAGCGATTGTGCGCTGCCTCGCCATCCCGCGATACTACTTATTATGTTATACAATTGTCTCCTCCTTCTTGCTTCCCAACATTATTTTTAATTTAGTTCTTTGTATTCAAATACGTGGCCTATGTATTCTTGTTTTATTTGCTTGTTCATTTTCAATAATATTCACCCTCTCATGGAAAGGCAAACTCCAATATACACCTAATACTTTTTAAAGGTCAATAATAACTATATTGGCTGCATTGGAACTAATTGGCTTCGTTGTTGTGAAAAAAGAACTTCAACAGAAATTGAAATACGACGATCGAATAAGTTGCTAACCGTAACAATATAATTGGTTCTTTGTGTATACTTCATTATATCGGGTTGTGTATGCCGTATTAGTATACAAGATTTGTTTCAAGTGGAAAATTAATACTATATAATTTTGCTCAAATCTAGTTAAATTATAAAGATTAAAATACATTATTACTTTATCAGGTGGGATTTCTCAGTTACTCCGTTTTCTTTTCCCACATACGTATGGATAAGTATGTTTTACATTTGTTAAAAGTCTTAGTTGTATTTTCAGAGGATTGAGACTAAGTTATTCCTTTTCCTTTAATAGAAGCCGCTTGTTTTATTTTTGTTATATCTCCATTTCCCAGTTTTAGCGTTGTACTGTAATGTTCTAAAAACTGTATTGTGAGAGTGTATTTTAAAAACAATAAACATAAATAGGCCAATCCTAACTAAAACAAAACCAGACATTGTAAATTAGAGAGCAAAACACTGTCTGTACACATTAGAGGAGTAGGTAAATTTCAACCAAAAAACCAAAGAAAACCTAAAGCTGAAATGAAAGAGTCTACATTCCTAATTAAAGAAGATACAGTAATCCCTCTATTTACGCGGGTAATTGGTTCCATTTATATTAAATTAAAATTAAGAAATTTTCAACCGAGTTAAAGTGAATTCGCGTAAATGGAGATCGCGTAAATGGAGGGATTACTGTACATGAGAATAGAAATTAGCGCCGTAAGCACGTCAAGTTTAAAATTTAAAGTTACCTAGTCCCATTGATTAGAGACAGTATGAGCGGAAGATCGGCAGCTACGATACAATGGCAGAAAAATCAAACCAACATTTAAGAAATTTTTATCCAGGAAATAACATAATGGTTAATGTAAATGGACCACCGATAATTCGTATCAGAAAAACCTGGTTAGAGTCTTACAACAGTTACTTGACCTTATCAAAAAATCGGGTTCACACATAATCGCTGAAAAAAATCTAGAAATAATAAGTAAGCAATAGGGTCTTCTTAACTGTACCCTTAACGCAGCAATAAGAGGACTGCTGAAATGTCGGATCATGAAAATCCAGTAAATAATAAAAGTAGCGCAAACAATATCTCAATTTTTGAGTTCTTACTACTTAGATGTGTAATCAATCCTCTGTTCTTGAGATACTCTCTCTATTTAAAAAAACAGAGATCAAAAAGCAACGCTGTATTTTGTCAATTGAGAAATGAAAGTAAAAAAGTACCTATACTTGGCTGTAAAAAAAGTAGGACAAGTGTTGTAACTCATTATTTATACTGACAGTTGCAAAAAAAGGGGAATGAGCCAATTCACTGAATATTATTAATCCAACTAAATATTAACAAAATAAGATAATATAGGTATATCGTTGCTATAATATTATGTGAACTTACGTTTAAATTGAACAAATTGTAGTTTCACAGGAAAATAACCTAGTGCATCCGAGATAATTGAAAATGTCTGTCCTTTATTGTTTGTACTGTAGGCAGATGTATAGTTGAATTATCTTTACTGTTTTAAGAGAAAACATACCATTATACTTTAATGCCTTGTTCTTAGCATAGCAAATGTTAATTTACTAGAGCCTAGTACTATTACTAGCTGCAAGATTCAAATATCATTCTAACTTGTAATGGATGTAAATAAAAATATAAATAGTGATAAAACTAAAGTGGCAAAATGAAATTTTAAGGTAATCTGGATACTCACATTCTGAGCATGATAACTGTTCTAAGTAATCGTTTAGGTACAGAGCTAATTATTAACTAAAATAGAAGGACTTATTATATCATGGAAATAATTATCAAAATTTTGAGAAGTCGTTATCATTGTTGTAGTACATAGTCATTTTTGGTTTTATAAAAGAAACTTTTGAGAGTCTTTCATGAATTATTTCGTCATAAAGGCAATTAAAAATGTTATAAACGTATAGCAAACGGAAATAATATTTGTTATTCGTTAGTTATGCTGATTTTTGTTTATAGTATCTACGTACTCTGTAATTTTAAAGGAGCTAAAAGGCATTTTCTAAATAGAAGATATTAAAATTGAAAGATCTTATTTTCGGTAAGACAGAAATCCAAATCCTGGTGTTAGCAAAATGAAGCTTTTATATAAATCTAGGAATCCATTAAGTATTCTCTTTAATTCTTAATTCATTTCAACTTCAGTAAACTTACGTAAGAGTAGTTTAAAGAAAAATGTGACATTGAAGGAGCGTTTGTTAGGGAGAATGGAATCTTATAATAACCTAGATATTCATAAAATAAATGGTTAGAGAGGTTTAGAATTATTACGCTTTTTAAGAACCGTTTTATAAAATATTAAGCGATTCCTTGAAAACAAGGATGATATATTTTTTTCTCATTTACATAATAAATTGTAGTAACAATGTTTTTTTTTTTAATTTGGATTGTATCTGTATTAATATTTCTTTCTAGTTATGTGTATTTTTGTTGTACTCCTTATTACCGTATTACATACTTAAATAGTTTATTGAAATTTGAATACGGTTTTATTTATATTTTTTCTTTCTATTTAAAATCGATTTTACAAACGCATAAAATATTAATTAAAAAATTACAAAAGTAATCGATAAAAGGATATTACAACAATTCCCATCTTGTTGTCGAGTTACTGGCATAGAGCTAATTTAGAAAAGGTAAGAAAAATGACCGGAAAAAAGTTGAGAGTGAGTTTTTCTTACTTTTTAATAATCAGAAATATGTCTCTACCTCGGCAACATCATGATGGTACAGTAATTTCCCATTTACCAATAATTTTTGTTTGTAAGAAATATTCCATCAAAATATCAAAAACAATTACCATTGCCGTATATGGAGAGAATTTCTCGCTATTTCCCACTATCTCCGCAAGTTTAGGAATTTGATAAACTATCTAATTATGCAGAAGACTACAGTAGCTTCACCAAAAGAAAACAAAAAAATATTTTTATCAAACTAATGGAAATATGAGCATTATGAAGCTTGAATATTTACATTTAATGTTACCTAAGGAATTTTTAGAAAACAAATAAATCGACGTCTACAGTGTGTCCAAGATAAGAATGAATAGCATAGGGATTTCGGAAACGGTAAGAGATTCGGGGTCGATTAAATTAGGGAAAAGTAGTGCATTTACGTGGCTAATAATATGCCATTTAGAAAGTTTTAATATTTCGAGTAGTTCCGGAGATATCCGATATCCAACGGTGTCCAAATTTGAATACATAGTTATCAACATAAATGTCTTTTCTATTAAAATAAAACAAAATAAAAAAAAATAAAAATAAATAAATAAATAAAAGTTAAAAATTATCGGAGGTTGTATAAACGACGCAGCAAAGCATTCAAAAAATGTCTAAAACAATTTTAGTCCATATGTATTTAAAAAACTTAAGTTGATGGTGATTACTCAGAAACCAAACGTCGGATTACAAAAATTTGGACACCGTTGGATATAACGGAAAAAGTGGCAATGGAAATGTGCAATGTGTTTTGAAATTAGATCAAAAATAAAGTCAGGAAAAAAATAAAACGATTTTCCGAAATTTCGGTTTTCTCGGATATCTCCGGAACTACTCGGAATATTAGAACTTTCTAAATGGCATATTATTAGCTACGTAACTGTGCTACTTTTCCCTAATTTAATCAATCACGTATCTCTTACCGTTTCCGAGACCCCATGCTGTTCATTCTTATCTTGACACACTGTATACTGCATTTACGTAACGGGAGTTTTTTTGTATTTACTGTTTTCTCGTCTTCCTGGGAAGTTAATATAATCTTAATCGATTTAATGCTATTATATGATATGATATTATGTGTATCATCTATCATCTGTTAAGAACATCCATGCATAAACAGTGGCATTCTGTACGTAGGCAGTTATATTTGCAGAAGTTATAGATAATGAAATAAGTTCATTGTTCGATGCAGTATTGGTGACATTATCTTTGCAAGATTACAAAGATAAATATGTATACTCACCGCCGCAAGTTTATTGTTAGTATTTCTTGCTCGCACTTTAGGTATTCACGTTGGACGGAGCGGAATACACTGACAACAGACTTGCCAACGAGTGTACAGACACCTACACAATTACAATAATTGTAAACAAATTCAGGACTAGACGAGTTGCGTCTTTGCGACGTGTAATAATATAAAGTACATTGCCTACACCTAATATTAATTGACATACATTTTTGGCTATACTCGTCGATATTTCTATCTTATGCGTGTTTTAATATTTAATGATAATTAGGTGTAACAAATTATAAGAAATTAAAAATAAAAAGCAAGTATTGTACATTTCTGGAATTTGTCGAAGGACAATTCACATTTCCATAATTAGGGGAATCAGCTTTCTTATGATGTCGATATCACTATTATTTAAATATCTAATCAATAGTGATATTCGAGGTTTCATCGTTTAGAACACATGCGTGAAAAGTTCATTTGTTTACTATACTATGTACGAGCATAATCAATATATACTTATTTTCGTTTTACAAATCTTAACAAACGTTATTGTTCTGGATCCTGTGCTTAATAGTTTTTTACAAGCAAATTGTGTGAACAACAGTTTTATTTAAACGACTCAGTTTCTGTGTTCAAATGCAAAAATAATAAAAAATAATCAGATTTTTTGCAAAACTTTTTGTTCAATGATGAGACAACATTTTGCAGTAACGGTACTGTAAATCATAGTGGATTACTATGCTGTTTAAAATTTACAATGAATTAGATATTTAAATTTTCAAAATAAATAGTTAATATACATATGCGTGCTTGAGGAAGGGGACGAGCAACACACATTTCTCAAAATATTGGAAGAAAAAGAAGGGGAAATATTTGAAAATAAATGTTTCTATCTGATTTTTTAAATTTATTATTCATGCTATTAATATATATACATATATTATGACCTTTATCTACTTATCTTTCAATTTTTGAGATATTGCTACTTATAGATCAATGAAACAACAATTAATTAAATACCAATTTATTCCAGACCATATAATAATAGATATGTTTTCGTTAATACTTCTTCAGTGGAAGAAATTGACATTTAATATGTGTCAAAATACTAATAATATTAATGGCCATGCCTATCAACAAAAAATATCTAAAAAACAAAGAATTCATTGATATATCGAATTTTAATTACGTTCTCAGATAATAATGAAGGAATATTCGTTTAATACAACTATAAAAATTAAAATGATTTGAATTATTCGTATATCAATCTATTTTTTGTCACGCTCTAACAGCTCTAATTATTGTTCTGGAATAAATTGGTAATTTAATTAATTGTTGTTTCAATGACCTATAAGTGGAAATATCTCAAAAATTGAAAGATTATTCATACTTTGTGTATTCCATTCTTTACTGATTTTTATTTATCTCATAATTATAAAAGTTGGATAAAATAAGTTTCATATTGGATAAAAGTGCTTATATTTCTCTACAAGAAAATATCATATACAGCGTATTCCATTAAATAAACTTTGGTTCTTTACTTGCTCGCGGCACATCCTATATAATATAACTATACAATGTTGGGTTGCGCTCCTATAATATAATCCAGTATTTTGAGTAAATTCCATTATGTGGCCGCAAGGGGAAACTCAAAGACAGATCTAGGACTCTGTATATAAGAAAATTTTGGTTTATTCTAACAGTGAATTGTTAACTAAAGATTTGACTCTATTTGTGCTGCTGAATTCGAACTTTGATTGAATTTCTTGTTCATTTTCATGAACAGTATTGAAAAGAAAATAGTACCAATTTTTTATACTTTGTCCTCTTCAATGTACTCAGCGATTATTGAGGACGTTTTGGACGACTGTTAAGGATAATTTAAAATATACAAAAAATTGTCTAGTCGAGCCCTTATTTTCTTTTTTCCAATTTACCACTGTTGGTTTTGACCGAACAACGGTCTTCTGAGCTGAAAAGCTGAGAGGCGGTGTCAACTATCTAGGGGATAAGGGGCATTGTCCTTTACTAAGGATATGATGCTAATCAATATATGAACTTTGAATTGGGGGTGTAAATATATTGTCTGGTCATATTTCTAGTGATATTTCACGTTCAATGATGTGTGAACATAGACTTAGCTTAATAAAATTTGCATATTTAATATGCTTATGGGAAGATTGTGGGGCACGGAGGAGTTATGCTAAACCTTCATAGAAATGACGGAACTGAATAGAAATTGATGGTTTAATTAAAACAATAGTAAATCAGATATGCATTAATTTGTCTGGATTGCAAGTACACCTAGCGCTCAATTGAGAATATAAAATAGAATATCGAAGTATCCCTATAGAAATCGCGTATCGAAATATATATCGCGCTTTGAAAGGAAGGCAAAGGTTAGGATCTAAGAAATAAGATGGAAACAACTGGAAGTAACATCTCGTCTATCGTCTATACAAATATGCACATATGTATGGATTTTAAAGTTTTTGCAATTATTTTAGGTATCAATTAGATTACACTAAATATTGCTCTTATTTATAATACTACTTCTGCGCGTACAACTATGCCTTTGTTAAAGCACCGTCAAGAAAAGTTGCCAAAAATAATAGAACAAAAATTGAAGAAAAGTTTTTCCTAAAACATCTAAAACTAAATTACCAGTATTAAAAAAAGCTGCACAGATGCCCTTGGTACAAATTTTTACAATTTGTTTGGGAAACAAAAAAGCTGAAACTTACAAGACTTTGGTAATGAAGATAATACAAGCACTTTACGGCACATGTACGGAACGTTACGTTTTACGGAAAATATGGGTGCTGTGAATGATGAGCACGTAAATCAAAAAATTATAGGAAAGTAAAAAATAAATGGGATCCAGAACTTACAATTTACAACTGACCTGCCATACCAAAAAAGCTGTTGTTATCGAGTGATTCGTTGTAAAAGTCAAACATTTTATCTTTATTTTGTTATGAATGATGAAAAAAAAATTCGGTGGAAGTTACGATTTAGTGATCAGTATATTGTAAAGAAATCGAAAGTCAAGTGGCAAAAGCATATTTTTTAAACTCACTGCTACCCACATAGTTCGCTTCTAATACTTGATTTATTTGGATTGCACTCACTCGCAGGGTGATTTCCAACAATATACAATGCAAAACAGTTGAAACAGTGAAGGTAAAATTATTCTTATATGCAGCTATTGTTTTCTCAATACAATGATATAGCAGTTCTGTATTCGGTCTTATTAATTTGTTGGTGAAATTGATACCGTCAGTCAGTAATAATAAAATTTAATAGGAGTACAAAATTGGATCAAAATTGAAAACTGTTCTCTTCAGCAATATTAGCTTATACTATTTTTTCAGAATTGTTTATTAAATTTCTAAACTAAGGTTTTACGATTCCTTTCAAATGTGAACAAATTATTTAGATTGCCTTGGTCTCATTTATGTACGAAGTTTGTAGAATGCAATTACTAAGTAATTAACAGTGATTGTAGTTTATGAATGCAACGCAAACCTACGGAGATAAGATATTCTAATTACTATTTTCTAGAATAAACATTTTCCTTTAGAAATGGATCATTAACGAACAAAATTCTATTCCATCACTAATATAACATAGCTTACGGTATCTTCATACTGTGTAACTTTGGATACTATCTACATATTTATTTAATACGTATGTATTTACGTATTTAATCAATATTGGCGACTGCTGTAGTCAAATAAAAAAACTTCTTATTTAAAATATTGAAAAATAATATGCGATATGATGAATATTATTTTTTAGTAAGCAGTATTATATAACTATATTCTTTGTGGTAAGTATAGTAAATAAGAAGTTGTAGATTATATATAAAACTATACTATCTTGCAATGAATTCGTATACCGTGAGCTTTAGGATTTTATGAGGTTGATCGAGATTGTAATTCATCGGAATTGTTATTATCTCAGAATCGATAAAAATTTTAAAGGTTGTAATAAGCATTTGCGCAACTTGAATGTTTTTCATATTCAAATTTGTTTCAATAGAATATATAAATTTTACACCATTACAACATTACACCTACAGCAATGCGATGCTTTCCAGTAATTAGCAGTAAAGCAATCTTCATTTGATATAATTATACAATAATAAATTCTCTTCGTGAATAAACTGCGTATGGTGTTTTAGGACGCGCTCGCGTAGGTGCAATGATTTGACAGCTTTAGTTATCAGATATTAGTAAATGTTTGCAAAGTTTGATGCTGCTGACAAAGGTAACACACAATATTGTGTGGTATAATGTAGTGAATGTAAGGATAATCAGAAGGCACTGGCTTAGGTCGTTATCATTTTCATATAATGACGTTGTCTCGATTGTTGATTAAAACGACATTGAAGAGAGTGGGTAGGAATAGGTTATTTTTTTCATTTCGTTGATTAATTGGCAAACAGTAATAAAAACACCTAAAGTTTTATATTTTTAGTACTAATGTTCAATAGATTAATGCTGATTTTATAGCACAGAACACGCTTATTTAATTAACTTAAATAAACAAAAAGAATTAGTATTTTACGAAACAAAATAGAAATTAAATTAGGGAAGATTATATATCAAAGGTTTCTATATTAATTGCAAAGCAAAATATCGAGAAAATTCTATCACATCCGTTTGATTTAAAAGGAGATGACAAGTTCAATATTATAGCAGTTTTTAAAACAACACTTATATTTAGCACAGGAAACACAAATCCTCGTCCTTTTTTACATAAAAGAATGATTTCATACTCGCCTTCTGTTGTAGACTCAAGACAGCCTACGTACAATATACAGTGCTATTCTAAAATATGTTCCCTCGTGCTAACTTACGATCGGTTTAAAAGAGAGGTTCCAGTTTTGAGTCATTAATGTGAAATATTATATACTACATTCCTGAAGTAAAATTTCTATTTAGTTGCAAAGATTGACGACAGGGGGCGATATAGTAATAATTTTATTTTTATTATTATTTATTATTGCTGATTATGGCACTTATGTCCATAAAATTCTATTCTATGACGTTCATAAAGTAGGAGAGGCTTAATAAAAGACACACGTTTTACAATTCATTGCTACCTAAGACTTTTAAATTTATGTTGAGCAGATAACTGCAGATACAAAATGTATAAGGAGATAAAATTTTGTTCTATTAATATGTTCATATGAGTGGATAAATTTCTAAGAAATTTTAGTCTTTGTGGTGTCACTCGACCTCCCCTCCTCTCCCTTCCCCTCCCTCGATATTTCATATTAATGACCCAAAACGGGAACCTCTATTAAACCGATCATAAGTTAGCAGAGGGGAACATACTTTAGAACCGCACAGTATATGGCTTTGTGGGAAACTTTTTGATGTTAGATGTTCTTCATCGAAATTCTTCCTTCTCACATTCTGATATTTTATCAGAACTAAGTAGTAACTCGTTATCGTTATCATTACTTAAATAACTATTTTCTACTCTTGCTTTTTTCTTTTTAAATGGTTTTCTATTTCTTGTAGATTCTGTTTTTCCTAACTGTAAATCGATAGCATTTTTGCCTTTGCTTGCTTTATTTCTGCTTTTTCTGGACTATTTGTAAAGAGTGTTCTTCGATCTAATTGTCTATGGGAAGAAATCGTGTCTCGTTGGCCTACTAGGATCAAATTATGGAGATTATGTTGCAGCTGTTTGTGTTGAGGATACGTGACTGGTCACAGATTGAAGGTGGATTATAAGATCTACCTATCAATAAATGGTGCCATAAGAAAGATTCGAAAAGTCTTCTTAATATGCGGTTTTACATAGGCTACATCCCATGTGCCTGCGATTGCAGTCTAAGACTACTGTGCGCAGAAAATGTACTTCAGATGCTTGTGGGCCCTTAATTAGCTTAATTGATACGAGTACATGGCTTTCAAGTTTATCAAGAGAAAAACAACGGAATGTTCTCTAGAACAACATACATATGTACTCATTTTACGTAGTATTTAAACACTTCTAAGTTCGACCTATTTTTGTCCTCGTTCAGCTATGGATTTGGAGGATTTATGTATTGTAGTTAGCTTAGTTTCATAACAATTCTATACATCATTGTCTTAAATGGGTGACGTTTGTATACTTTGTCGACACTACCAAAAAATTGTGCTACATTTTGTTTGTTGAAGCTTGTCGAACGGCTCAAACTTGTAGCGTCGGAATAACGGAGAGATAATTCCGTAATATTTCTTGAAAATCCTAAAACCCATTTGCAACTAAGTTTTTGCTCAAAAGTATGTTTTTTTTTAAATAAGGGGATGATACTTTACCGCATTTGTAACCCTATTCTCTAACAAAGGCAGAACTAAGACCTCAATGTATTTCGCCATATTTCTTTAAATATGTTGATAGTATACGTTCTGCTGAAATTATATTCTTAATCCTCAGGTAATGCTTTAGCTCTTTGGATATGTCATTTAACAGCAGAAAATTCTATGATCCTATCTCTCTTTACTTGATGTACCTTGTAATACTTCTTGGATGAAAACTTTTATTTCATCTTATCTTTTCCTAACACTCCTTTTAATCTACATTGAAGGCATAGAAGATCTATCAACAAAAGAAATCACTTAGTAGCATTCTAGATACCACAGGAGGAATGAATCATTAATTAATACCTCCGACACTAAGCTGACTTATTGCTCCTACCGGTACTAAATGTCCTACCAAAAATTTGTTCTGTGTTTATAAAGCAGGTTATGATCTATGTATATGAATAAAGGGTAAATATAAAACACCAGGAAAAAATTATAACATATTGTTATAGTTTGCGTCAAAACTGTATAATTATGTATGTACATACATATATAAAGCTTCATAAAACATTACGAGAATACAATAGCAGGCACTTACGGTCTTGTAATTTTAATGACAAATGTAGTTATGGCTGTGGCATCTGTTAATGACAGTTTATAAGATATTGACCACAAGTTTCTGAATTATTTCAAACGACCTACGTCTTTTGCAACTTATTGCTATCCATTATTTCCTACATACATGTGTACCTATATACTCGTAGTACAATATATAAGTGTTGAAGACACTGCATTTATTACTCTTTGTATTTGGTGAAAAATACACATTCTTAGCTACTCTTCAATGGTGACCTTAATCTATTTTCTATTAATGCTTGCTACATAGAATAATGCTATCCAATTTTCACATTCCTAGGAATCACGTTTTTAGAATATCATGACAGTGATGGCGTTATTGTAACCTAGGTACTTTCTTTACTTCCAGTTCTTAAAGTACCACTAGTAACTAGTTTTCAATAGTTCACATTGTATCGTATTAAGAACTTAAATTTTGACATAGTAATCTAAATAACGAGTTTCTTGATTCTCAACTATCAACATCAAAACCAAAAAGAGTGGTTATGGCAAGGTTTGAGTAGACATAATAACATTCAATTATTCTCGGGTCAATGTGTAAGAATTAATTTTGAAACAGAGATATCAAATTTTATATACTTACTTTGAATGGATAAATAGACATAATTAAAACAAATTTTTAACAGTCATAATAAGTTTACTATCTGATATTTTGACATAAACCAACCTCTGGTTGCAATGTGAACTGATTACGTTTAGTTAGAGATCTATTAGATCGAAGACGGATGGAAATTAAAACGGAATAGGAAAGAAAATACTTACAGAATTAAAAACTACATGTGAAAAACGCTGCATATTCAAGAATTTTTAAAAAGGGTACAATAAAGTAGTATTTCCAGTATTTTCATTTATCTAGAGTGCTTTCAAATGTGAAAGGTCGCAGTTAGGATAGGGAAAGAGACCACAAGACCATAGAATTAAATAGACGGTTGTGTGTGATATATGCTTAAGCCTTAATGTCAATTAACCCTGAATAGAGCTTTCCTAGAGGAAAAGCCGCTTCGTTTGGAACGGAATGTAGTACCCATGCCAATAGCAAAATTATAAAGATTCAATTATGTATGTATGTATGGATCTATGTACATATGTGCATGGTAGGGTCAATACAAGTCAATCCTAAGTTCTGTTTCATCACCAAATGCCTATTCCATATAGAAATGTTTACAGTTTCATTATTTCTTACTGTAACCTTATTATTATTAAAAATCTATTAATTAATTATAGATCGTTCTTTATATATGTGTAAGTTTCCAACTGCAGCCATCATAGCATGTAATAACATACTATATATATTGATATAGCGCAAAATAAAATATTTTTATCAGGCTGTTGTTTTACATACATACTCCTTTATTTTTTCAGTAGGTTTTTTCGAATTGGCCACAGCTATTAAACCAGTTGGTGATTTTAGATATCATTAATTTATGTTGGTATCATTTATTTTTCATAGAAAATTCAATAAACAAAGATTTAACATTACAAAATTATTATTGTTGTCAATATCAATTCTGTTCTAACTCCACTCAATGATACACGTTACCACTTTACTGTACAAGGAACGTTAAATGTTAAAAGCAGGTATTTTATACAGTGGTGTGAGTTCAATGTTGTCTTTTTAATAATAATAGTTGGTTTCAGAAATGTCATCAAATAAAGGAATGTTACTGATGTGTCCTAATCACATCCAACATCATTTTGATTGATCTGCTGCTATTATAGTGAGTTTTGCCAGCTTTTATTCTAAATAGACTCATGTCATTTACTTATCTTGTCTCTATTAAAAATATTTTTTGTGCCATGTCCCACTTAAGCCTTTCTAAAATTCTTATGCCCCCCTATGTAACATATACATAATTTTTAATATTAAAATATTGAATTGTTCAATTTTGGCACCGAAATCTAGCATTGAATTGAAATGGCCCGGAGTAAAAGAGTTAAACTCGTGTCCATTTTCGAATTGCTTCCTTTAACAATCAAATTGCCCTCCTTAACAATAAAATTGACTCCCTCCCCTCTCCCTCGCCACCTGTGAGGCGTGGGCCCCATGTTGGAAAACACTAATCTAGAAGTTTTCATGATTTGCAATGGCTTCTCGTATATTCATTCAAGTATTTCAAAGTATTTCAAGTGAGAAAAATCAACAATTATCTTTAAAATAAGAAAAGAATCTAGAGTAGGTATAGATTAATTTAGAATTATTAATTTATAAGCAACATGTTACAGAAATAGAGCTTTGTAATCGCGTTACATATAATAATTTACACAACATGAGCTGTAGTGCTCGTCTTTACAAGTAATACACCTGGGGAAACCACTGTAGTTTCAGGGAATATGATCAAAAATATGCCGTGCAAACTACAGTACATCATACATTTTCAAATACTGAATTGATTTGGAATGCTAATTTTGTGTTCTGCGATATTAATTTACATTTCAGATAATTTAATGGCTTTTAAACTTTCTCTTGTTCCTAGCATGTCACTTACTGAATCTCGATTTTAAGAGCCTTGTATACCTTTAAAAGGTGTTACAATGCTTTTAAACCCCACCCAGGAATTCACGTACTGTTTTATTGATTTACTATCAAACTTTAAAATGAATTTTCTTATAACCGAATACCGATTTCACCTTTGTACTTCTTATGCGTTGTTGATGAAAATTTGGAATATAGGTATTTGTAATATAATTATTGTCTTCTAAACTTGTTTTGTTGAGTTTTACTGCTAGTTTTAGGAGAAACTTTAATCGCGATAGCCTCAGCTACTAACGGTAATTAACTACGCACCCACCACACATTAAAAAAAAAACCATTTGTTAGCATTTTGATTTCTTCTGTTGGTTTCCACGAAGAGTTAGTTAGTTACATCTGACATTTACAGATAAAACATCGATAATATCAACACCACAACATTTTGGTGTTGGTGTTACCGATGCTTTATCTATAATTTACAAGTCCACAATCCTTGAAATCACTGTCACTCAGTTCCTCAAGAAATGAGCTTATTGTTTCCAGTTTTAACTCAAGCACTTTGTTTCTAATTTGAATAATCTGGTTGCTCAAGATAGTTTTATCCACAGCATTTCTTACCACTTGCCACGTTTTTGTTTTAGATTTTCCGATATCCAACTATGAAGGTTCTAATTTCTTTTAGCTTGTTGTCTCTCTCTACTGCTACACGGAAAGACTGGATTGTTTTACCCAAACAAATTTTACTTGCATTTTATGGTTGAATATGGGCAAACCAATATATAGTTAAATAAATAATAAAAGATATTATGGTCCTCTCTCACAAATTTCTTTAATGAATCGGCTACCGGTTTCGAACTTATACGTTCATCTTCATAGCCCAAAATTGTAATGACCTCTCAAAATTAAACTGAACACACTAACAAACTTGAAAATAAGGTTTATCTCTTGGTTAAAATAAATTAATAAAATATTAAAATTAACATGAACATTACAAACACGTTAAAACATTTGAGAATTTATGACATCTTATTATTTATTTAACTATCACACAGAGCCCACCATGCAATTTCAAATATATAGTTGTTGATAACAAATAATTTTGCTGACTATATTTAAGTGTTTTAACTAAATATTTCTTTGAATTAAGCAAATATTATATTTGTATAATCAACTTGGTTAAAAACAACAAATAGATATTGTTGAAGCCATTGTTTTGTTTATACCATTACGTTAAGGAAGTATTTTACCGAATTATTTTGTAGCGTCACGTAGATCCTTTAACAAAATAATTTGCTTGATAATAACAAATTTTGATTTAGTATTCAGTTAAAGTAGCAATGCGTATAGTATCCTTAACAAAATATATGCCAACAAAATACATTTGGTTACTGCAAACAGCTCGGGCTTTCCGTGTATAGAAACTGACCGTATTCTACACTTTGAAGTTTATAATATACATTTTTAGCTTAATATTCTCTTCTAATCTTCCTGGAAATAATCCCCATTCAATTTTAATGACTTTCTTACTCAATCCTAGTATTATTGGTCAGTAATCAAAACTCACACTAAATTTTTCATGTAGTTTACAATTTTTTTCTGTATTAAAGGAGTCGATCAAATCAGATCTTGTATTAATGTCTCTAGGATAATAATAATAATAATAATAATAGGTGTTTTCAAAGAATGTACTTACATTACAGTATAATAATTCTTCTGCTTTTGTGAGACGTTTCGTCAAGTTGCTCCAAAGGCATGTTAATGCCTTAATAATATAATTCTATTCTTAAGTGGTCCATCGCTATTCAAGTTTTTTTTTAATCTAGCCGTCATTGAGCCAAAATTTTTCCGTTGCAGTTTTCTATGCCAATGGTGTAATGTAAAAAATTGATAAATTACGCTCAAAGTTGTAGCTAGTAACAATGTGAATTCCTTATGTTTTCCACTCTATGACTTATCTACTTTTGTTGTTTGCACAGAAGGAGTACTGAATGTACCTGTCATACAAACATGAGCGAATAGTAACTATTCATATGAATGTAAAACTTTCTTCACTGTCATACATATTCGGCATAAAAGATGCAGTAAGTAATATTTGTTGAAATATAGTAAATTGAAATGTGAAATATTGGATGTTTATATTAGTGAGATTTCTTTCTACACAATGTTTTATATACACCGAAATTTTCGTCATTTTATAGTAGTACCCACATAACGGAATTTACAAAATCAAAAAAAAAATTACAAAAATTTACAGCAATATCTGAATATAAGAGAAATCTGGACAAATATCAGTAACAGAGTAAGTATATAGCGTAATTACGTGAATACGATTTTTACGCCGAAAAAGTAGCTTAGTTCTTCGCTTTTGCTTAATATTGTAAAAGAACAGCTTTGAGGAGATTATACTTTCAAAGAAGTTAAATAGAATTATTCATGTCCCACGCACATTACTGATATTTCATTAAAGTATCAATCTGAACATTTCAACTAAGGAGTAAGCACATTTCACAAAGTATTTATATTTTATGAGAGCCACTCCGTCGTTGCTTTTGATCTTTCGATCTCAAATTGTAACTACTGACAGATTTTCCGTCCATATAATTAGAGGATTTTTATGAAATATGAATACTGTTTCGTTTGATGATTTTCTAAACATATATGTCGTGAATTTTTTACAGTCATAATCAAACATTAATGATGTTATAACGATATTTAAATAATAGTCGTAAGTCGCTAAGTGCAAAATAAAACGACTAAATTTAAATAAAAGTTGGGGCATGCATACGTAAGGAATTAATGCAAACATTTACAACTGAATTAAAAGCGAATGGAAACTGGTATATGGTAATATGGTATTAGCCGGAATGGTGGAGATTAAAGTACCTACTTCAAACTTTTTACTGTTATTGCCAATGCCTGTCTAAATGTTTAAAGAATTATTATAGTTATGTATAGACATGGCAAATTCGATACACATTCCAGCAGCGTACCCATATAATTTATATTATAAGGAATAAAGTCCACGTTGGGCGGTTAAGCGAGCTTATATTTATTCACGTCACAACGGGCAATTCAAGGCTTTTTCATTCACATGGTTAGCTGCCGATTGCAAATCCGATAACACTCTAAGTATCTCCGGTTATATACGTGTCATTAATATGCCAGCTGTAGTTATGTACCTTTTAACTTTTCAGCTTAAAAAGAAAACTGTTATGTTTTCATTATTAATTTCAAAAACATATTTTCTTCCAATTTCCGCTGGTATATTATTGGTTTTATTTTTTTGATTCTGCATCATATTTGATTTTATTAAATATCGTTCCAGCAATCGCCTGTGCCAAGCTTACACCAAACTTCCACCGCTTCACCATCTTCAAAATAGTTCATTATTTTCTTAGGTTAGATAGCGAACATTTTTTAAATTCATTTCTGAGTTTGGCAGTATTCAGTTTACCACTAAACGGCTATAGGGTCTACAAACTTAAACTATCTACATTTAAATATTAAATATGCAAAGGTAGTAAAGGAGCGCAGCCTTTGAAAATGGTGGTGCAAGATGCGTGCGAGCTAGTAATATCCAAAAAACAAAACAACATAAAGAGGTCATTTTTCATTCAAAAAATCTACAGTTTCAATTTTTTTAACAAATGAGGAATAAAAAGGCTTCTACGAAAGAGATGTTATAATTTTCTACTTAGAATAGGTTTGGTTTGTGTAAGCGATGTGCTGTATTTACTTTCAAATTACTTACGTGCGACAGTATGTTAAGTTTTGTATATATTTCAGAATTTGGTTGCCAATGTTTATAAGATGAAAGTATGTAATAATTGGGATTATTGTATACAGAAAAGCTTGTGTGTTGAAATCATTCAATCCATTAATAAGATGTAAATTGTCAGATGAACATCAGAATTAATTTTGCATAAATGTTTTTTTTGTGTGGTGGGTTCTTAGTTGCAGTGACTCCGTAAGTTGTATTACTTTTGTTATTGCCATCACGAGTACTATTTATAATTAGCCAATAATAATTTCATTTTTCTTCAATTACCTTAATTATGTAGTTCTGCTGACGGAACAATTAATATGATTGGTATAGAATTAAGACTTACATGGTTCAGTCAAAATCATTGGGATTAATTATCCTACAGACATATTTGATATTCACACAAAAGTTATAAAAAAGATAGCATTTCTTTACTTATATGTAATTGTCTTGGGAATGTGGCTTTTCATACTATAGCTGTCATATATTTAGGTGCTATATATTTGTAATTTGCAAATGGTGGTCCATATTTATAACTTACCAGGTACTACAATAAATAAAAGGATAATTTATTACTTTACCTACTAATTTAACGTATTTGGCCTTATGATCATTTTATACATATTTGTATGTCCGTATACACAACTAGATCACGGTGTGTGCTGTTTAACGTTAACAATTACTACTAACTACCTAAATAAATTCTTATCACTACAGCAGTCGTTCTGCAAAGCGATATGTAACATACAGGAAACACTGACTTTATCTCATAAAACGTATTATACTATAAGGTACGCGATCGGCCGTTCACGTGCGGACAAAAATTTGCATTACAAACGCAATTGATGACCAGTTTCATATACTGTAGAAAGTGTTTTCGCTCAATTTACTACGACAATATAATATTTTGTGTATGTTCATTGTGGTATGCTTCAGCATAATGGCGCCATCTCTATCGTCTTCATCCAATGGCGAGGGACCGGTTGAGAGTCAACCCGAAAATCCCGAACCTGAGGTGTCCCAGAATGTGAAATCGCCCGAACTGGACCTTTCAGCAACAACAGCTACGAATTTTACTACTGTAAAACCTGAAACAAGTAAGTTCGATGTTGCATACTAAGAGGTCATTTATATGTTTATATTATAGTTTTGACGTCTTTACAATAACGATAAGGGACCTTAAAAATAATATTATAGAAAATTAGATAAGTAACTACAATATAGCGATTCTGAAAACGAAAAGGCTAAACGAACAATTTTAGGTATACATATATGTATTCGTATATATGAAAGAACATTATAATGAAATTGTATTTGTTGTAAATGTGTATAAATTTTAGATTATTAATTCAATTTATTTATTTCAAAATTACAACAGTTATTAAAAATGCTGTCATTTTCTAGCCGAATATCATTACATATTATATAATTGTATGTCGTAATTATTTTAATGCGTAAGTAGGGTTAGCATAAACTTTATTTTTTAAAGAATCAAACTTGAAATAATCTAAAGGGATTAAATTTGGTAACCGAGGATACAATCAGTCTCGATAAGTAATCTTTACTCCAAAAACTATTGTCCTCTGCACATTATAGTCTGCAGCACCATATTGAAATAATGAAACTAATCTAGTTGTTCAAACATTTTAAACCAATATTTTAATGGAAGAAAATGGGACCGATAATACTCTTTCTGAACATCGCTAATCATTCTTCGTTTTTTTTTTTTTGGGGTTGCAACGAACTCTCTACTAAAACATAAAGATTTGCTGCAGTCCAAATTCTATTATTCTGTGAATTTACATATCGGCTGAGATGAAATCATGGTTAATGACTGAAAAAAGGCATCGTATTGTTACATATTTCATTGAAACATTGACAGTACTGAGCACGATCAGGAAAACTATGGGGTCATAAACAATTTTTTATTACTAGTTTTAATCTTCCATAAAAAATAATGTTTGTCTATATAATTGTATTTTATTATAGCTGGGCTAGTACGCAAATGTTTCATAACTTACTTGTTGAATATTAATGCTTTAAATTTGCATCCATTAACCTCGCTCTCTTGATTTTGCAGAAAGAAATAAATGTTTCTAAAAGTGTTATGTTGAACATCAGAATCAAATTGTGTTATAACTTTATATGCTATCCTGTCGATATTTGTTGGTTTATACTGCTAGATTTCACAGAAGCTTAGTGTAAGGTTAAAGCACGTGATTAATCGTTTCCAAAACAACGGTCGCAAGTACTTCTCATCGATACAGTTGAAGTCATTAAAATGGAATGCACTGTAGTGTTTGAATTAATAACCAATTTTAACCTGATTTTGTACATGTGATTCAACAAGAAGATAATGTGGTCATCTTGCTGTTAAATTACATATAATATAAGCTAAATTGACGAAAATAAAAATGCAAAGATCAAACTAAAAACAATAGGATACTACGACGCTGCTAAAGAACGGTCCTAATCATTATCGGTATATCTTCCAGCAGCACTAATTATTCTACGCCATGTAACATGTAAGTATATGTATACGACGCAAACGTGGCGATCTTCTTCGAATTTACATCAGTTTTTAAGGTTAATCATAGAGCTAGTTTGTTAGAACTTTTCGATGTTCCCGAAATGTGGCAGATCTGAAAACTTGTAGTGAAGGATAGTATTACCCGGTCTCATTAATTAAATTATTGACGCTACGCTTGTAATACTTCCAGTTTTACCCAAGTTCACGTCTTTATGGCAAAAATTCTGTATATATTTGGCTAGTTTCTTTGGCCTAAGATATCATGTATAAAATTTACGCTTTCAAAATAATTTCAATATATACAGAACCAATGAAAATTAGCATTCAGTTGAAGAAAATTCACGTAGCACCATTGTCATGTAATAATTTTTTATCGGGCACTATCAAACAGGTTAGTCTATATTTTTTATGATTGCTGCTTTCTAAGCGATTTTATCGTGAATATCCAGAAAACACTATAAAATATTTTATTTTAGTTTGACACAAGAAATATGTATATACATAGTTTCGTCGAGTACAATTGCCAATAAAATAAACAACTACGGTAATATGGATAGTTTAAATTTATTTTTCATTATGGATAGTATGTGTCCAATATTAAACAAAAGAAATTATGATTAAAATATTTACATTAATTACTATGATAGTTTTGATACCCATAGGGTTACACTTAAAAGTAAAATTATATGAAGACTTCTACTACAGTGTTAGTAGATCAAAACATCAAAAAAGTATTAAGTAGGAAACAAATGGAGCATATGTATGTAACACAAAGAATTTACTTTTATCCTTTTAGTTTAAGTATTTTTTATTTTATGCTAAACCTTGCTTTTAACAATTAATATTTAAAAACAAAATTTTCCTGTCTATGAGCTTACAAACCTAGAATAGATATCGCATCTTTCAGAGAACGTTTCGAACAACATTCATGAACTTTAAATCAGGAAAACATACAAACTGTTTAGTTTTCTAGTTATTGCTCATATAGAATTTAACGTTTAGAATCTTAAGCAAACGTACAATGTTTTCATGTTTATTATTTGCGCCGGTAACACCTTTCTTAATTCTAACTAAATGCCATTTTGTTGCATTTATCCTTCAAAACTATTCTGTTAAACCTTCAGTTCAGCCATATAACCAATTATATTCGTTTTAATGTGAAATAAAACAAACAAAATGTTTCAGATTTACACTGTATTTGATAATCACGACAGCTGTTTCGCTACACTGTAGCTTCTTCAGGTTTAAATATACAATAATAAGTATCTACATACCCTTGATAAGGGAAAAACAGTGATAGCATTAAATAAAGTAGATTACATATCAAAAACTAATCAATTCCTAGATCCAGAAAAATATATCGTAATCCAAAACGACCCGACAATAGCCTTTCAAAAACAAATCATTAAGACGATTAGTAATTCACCTAGCCTGTTTAATATCAATAATTATTATGAAAGACAGAAATTAAAGGTAATGAATCCACAACCACCAAAACTATATTCTTTAATCAAATTGCATAAAGAAAATTATCCAATTAGACCTGTTGTTTCATATGTTACAGCACCAGCAGTTAAAGTTTCAAAATGCTTGATAGATATTATAATTAAGTA
Source organism: Holotrichia oblita (assembly GCA_023690525.1). NCBI lineage: Eukaryota > Metazoa > Arthropoda > Insecta > Coleoptera > Scarabaeidae > Holotrichia > Holotrichia oblita. Next base: position 65,655,149 of record CM043018.1, read on the forward strand.
TACGAAATTCAAACCTAAATATAGTATCAAAAATAGTTCTCAATTAATTAATAACATAAAAGACCTTAAGTTACCTGATAACACTAAATTAATTTCATTCGATGTAAAAAACCTTTTCCCGAGTGTCCCACCTACTGAAACAGTTGAATTAATTAAAAGGATGTTAGAATGTAACAAAACTAACATCCTCATAAAAGACGAGATTTTGCAATTATTATCTGTTTGCTTAGAACAGAATTACTTTTCATTCGATGACAAATTTTATAAGTGTAATTACGGTTTAATTATGGGAAATCCTTTGTCACCTTTATTAGCAGAGATTTTTATGGACAATTTAGAAAGAATAATTTTTGGAAATAGTACATTAACGAAGAACGTATTATTTTGGTTCAGATACGTTGACGATATTTTGGTAGGATACATACATAGGTACAAACAGACAATTGGATAATTTCTTTGAGTTTATTAATTCTATTAATTCCCATATTACTTTTACATTAGAAAAAGAAGTGAACAACAGTATCAACTTCTTAGATCTTACGTTAAAAAGAGTCAATAACCAAGTACAATTTTCCATTTACCACAAAGAATCACATACTGACATAACTATTCATAGCAAATCCAACCATCCCTATCAACATAAATTAGCGGCTTACCACAGCATGATCAATAGATTGATTAACACACCAATGTCCACTGCAGATTATAATAAAGAATATAACATTATTAAACAAATTGCCTATAACAATGGATACGACCCAAAGTTAATAGATAAATTAATTTCTAAGAGATTATTCAACAAAACGTTACAAGAAATTTATCCAGTCATAAAAGACACTACAATTCAAAAGTTTAAATCTATCACTTATTTAGGGGAGAACCAAGCAAAACTAACAAAATTACTTAGAAAACAGAATATTAATATGGCATACAAAACAAACAATAACCTTGCAAAATACATCAAGAACAATAAAGGGAAAACTAATCACAGCAATAAATCGGGAGTCTATAAGTTAACTTGTGGTACATGTACTAAGGGATATATAGGTCAAACAGGAAGAGCATTTAAAACACGGATCGCTGATCATTACTCCGCTTACATTAACCGGAAAAATGATTCGACTTACGCGAATCATTTGATAGATAATAGTCATAGTTTTAATATAGATTTTGATATTCTTCATGTAGAAAATAAAAGTTTGAAACTAGATTTACTAGAGACATTAGAAATTAATAAATATAAAAATTCAGATAATTTATTAAACGATAAAGTGGACTTAAACTCATCACCATTGTTAAATATATTTAGTCAGTAAGACAGTTTCCTTAATTTCACACACAACATCTGTTAGCAGTATATCTAGTTACACGTACTTTCGGTATAGACCCGTCACTTTTAGACAAGAAATTGTTCTTTAGATTTTAGTTCTTAGAATTCCTAATAACCACACACTATATATAAGAGTCAAGGGTATGTAGATACTTATTATTGTATATTTAAACCTGAAGAAGCTACAGTGTAGCGAAACAGCTGTCGTGATTATCAAATACAGTGTAAATCTGAAACATTTTGTTTGTTTTATTTCACATTGAAAATGGATTTACATCAAGTAAAGACCGACTCAATCCAACATATTCGTTTTAATTTGGAATTTCCTAGTTAATTGTAAAGAATTATTATAAATGTGTGTTTAACTTTATTTGAGGCCATTTGGAATTCCCAACAACTTCTCGGAAAGGAAAAACCGAAAGGGTATCCTGGTGGTGGGGAGAACTAAACTTTTTAACAACAATAGTCAGTGTTTTGAGTCAATTTCTGTAATCGGTCAGGAGCAATTGAATGTCTCTTCCGTATTTAAACTGAATTTTTGTTAGGCCGCCAGCCGGCAGACTAGACATTGTATCTAGTTTTAATGTGTAAATAAAATAGTTGAAGTGAATTTACTCGTGTCTTCATTGCTAACTGCCACCAACCAAGAAAAACAGCTCGTACGGAAGTCACGACCTGTGAGCTGTGGAAAACCACAACAATCAACAAAACACGAACGTTTTATAAAAAACGTATTTTCGTTGTATCCAGTATATTTTAATTACTCTACATCTACTCTACTTTTTTGTCATACATTATTTCTTTTGTTACGACTACTTTATTATTTTACTTCTTTAGTACCTAACTGTAAATAGAATCTATAAATTATATTAATCTAAAATATACGTTATTTTAAAATTAAAATGGTGCACTCTATTAAGCATTATTTATTTTTTTACAGTACACCAAAATTCATACAGTCTTTTTTTTTCTGTATTTTACTTTAAATATTAGTATACATATTTTATGGAATTTTTATTTATATTTTACTCCCTATCATACATAGAATTACTTAATTATAGCTCAAATTTATTCTGATTCCCGTAAACAATCTTGAATTACAACATTATCATCAGAATAAATTGAAAGGTTAATAACAAACAATATCAAAATTTTCGGACATGTCTGCTAAATAATATCTGTAACCAATGAAATCATGGATATATATAGCCATGGATAGAACACTAACTACACTTTAAGAAATTGTTAATATAAATACATTAATTTTTATTAAACATAATTAAATTACACTTACATCACTACCTTTGCTAAGGCCTAACAATTTTGGTTTCTATTATCACCTTCATTACATTCTAACTTCACAAAATATTTTGTGAAGTTAGAATGCAATATAATCAGGGACGCCAAAGACTAGAAAAAGACATTTAATAATTTATTTTTTCATGAAAGTTTCATTACTTGCATCTTATAGCAAGACGTCTAAAAGCTTTTCACCTGAGTAACATATGTATATAATAGTATACATACACATCACGCCGATGTTTACTCACTTCGCAGGAGGTATGCCGGCGCTGCGGCTGTTTGGAATAAGGTATTGGGCACAGGGTATTTCTCTATTTAGACGTGTTCAGATATATTTACAGATCACTGTACATACATAAATATGTTGATATACATATTAAGGCATAGAAGTGTGTTTTAGTACTGATTCTTTCTTGTTAGTTGTGCACTTTATTGCTTATCATGATAACTAAAAATCTTTTGAACCCCCCTTAAGAATGTTTTCGATTGGTAATAGTAGATAAAGACAATATATAGTAATTTATAATTTATGAAACTCCTTTAACCCCTGTTTTCAGGGCAAGCACGGACTGGAAAGGATTTAGTAAATATTTGATCTTTCGATTGTTGTTTCAGGAAATCAAGTTAGGCAATGGTCATGTTTTCGACTTAAGAAACGGCTACATTATTTAATATACATAACTTGTAAAATTCCGCAATAGAACTCGATAGCTCTGTACGAAAACATACACTATACCCCACCCTAATTTTGCATGCATACCCACTTTACGCATTATATAAATCCACTGACCTGTACTCCTAGTAAAGAAAAATATATTTTTCTGACATCTAGTTAGTTACTTTCCGTTTTACAATAACTTTTTATATACTGGTGAAATTGTTTACTCTATTTCAAACAGTTTTTGTTTATACGTCTGAAACACTCACCGTTCCTGTTTTTTTATTAGATTGTAATATTGTATGCTCTTTTTTACATAATTCATCTTCATGAACTTTGGTTTTGGGTTTCACTCTTCAGCATACTTTTTATTTTATTTCTAATCTTAATGAATCTTCTTATTCTTTTTAAATTTTCATTAAAAATCACAGCACAAGTACCAACAGCCGTCTTTATTTAACCATTCTTTCTCGTTGAAATTTAGTTGGATAGATCATTATTATTTTATAATATTGTATATAGTAGTTAAAAGCATTATAATGAACCGTAATATTGTTTACTCACTAATTTCTTCCAACAACTTATATCAAAATGCTTTTTTGATATAAACTATGTTGCTGCAACTTTTGTATCTATATGTCACTGTATCTTGGTTAAAATTTTAATTAGGTTCACTAGCACTGTGGTTACTGTTGGTTTTATGGGTCTCGCTAACCTTGTGATTTTATTATTTGTAAGTAATTTATTGTAGTTTCCTCTACTAATTTTAGTTTTTCAATTCTCTATAGGCTATGTTAGTTTGATAGATAAAATGAAATGGAAAATCAAATAGGTAGACACAGAAAGAAAAGAATAGTAATCAAATAAACAGTACAAGGTGAAATTCCCTGAAAGAAAAGATAAAATAAACAAAAAGAAGAGATGAGCGACTCGCTAGATCAGTTCCTATCCTCAAAAAAACTGGCAATATTTATCCATTATTGTACGTACCCTACATCCAAGTTATTATAGCACAAATTAAAAAATGAAACATAAAAGTAGCATTCTTCCAAACTTTCTCCCAAAGGGGCGATTACTCTTCGCACAACCAAAAACATATTCAACCGATATTATCAGAAAGCATTTATAGAGTTCTTTTTTAATATAGCTCAATGTAGGGTCAAGCGGGGCAAGTGCACACCTCAAAACAATAAATTCAATTTCTGCCATGCATGTAATTAATTGTATTATTATGCTCTTTTTCAATCAGAACAACCACTTACTGGAAGTAGTTCTAAGTAAAGAAATTACCTGTGATATTAGAACTGGTACGTTGATAATTAATTTTTTATTTTACCGTGGATTACTGCATTTCATACATGTAGTGGGAAAATGCACTACCCCTCGTTTTTATACAAAATGTTTTGTTCGTTTAATGGAGTACGTAAAGCGTAATTTTAACGAGGCAGTTTGTCTAAGCATAGGAATCTTTTAAAGTATAAACAATAAAATTACGGAGACTGTGAGTAAGAGAATAATAAATATGTGTAAACTATATTCATAATTAACATATTTAACAAAAGTATTCAAACTTTTTAAAGCGGAATGAAACACTTAACACTGTACAAAAAATAGAATAACCTAAGATCTTGAAAAGATAACGATCTATCTACCAAATATTATGAGAATTACTATTAATATGAAATGTGATATAATCCTTGTTCACATATTTTGGGCAACATTCTTTTTCATATCTTCAAAAGATATCGACGTATCTTCAACAGTAGGGCGAATAAACTTATTAGTAAAATCATTCTTATATCTCAAACACGAAACTTTATACTCTCCATTTCTTTCCTTCCAGATAATTTTCTCAACATAGTACTCATATTAGTTTCAAATTTTACAAAAACATGGTTGTTTACCACTACTGGTGCATGTAAACTTTCTTTCTTATGAAAAACTTCTATGTAAGCTAAACAATCCTTAGATAATTCATAATTATTGTTTTTATCTCTATCTGAGCTGCTTTCTGCAAAAATTTAATGTACATATATATATATTTTGCTAGTCATTCTTTTTCCCTTCCTTACCACAGTTTTTGAAATATTATGCAGTGTTCACTGCTTCCATATTCGCATCCATTATAGTTAATACCTCAATAATATTTGTAATATTTCTTCGTTTTAAAGGTTTTTCTTATTGCTCATTTTTGATGACGGCCAACAATAAATCTAAAAATATCATCTCCTGATGTGTAAAAATGGTCTATTTTTGCAAGAATATCAAATGCTTTATCATTTATTATCATTCGTAAAACTGTCCTACTTAGATATACAGGCGTGATATCATTGATAGGGTGCAGTGTTCGTGAATAAGGTTGTCTTCTTCTATGTGGTTATTTAGTAATTTTTCTAATACCATAACAAATCGCCTGGATTAAGCACGGATTTGTTTGCAATGGAATTTTTATTTACTTTCATATTCTAGGTAAGTCAGTAACTTCAAAACCAATTATTATGTTTTGCCCATAGTTTTAAGCCAGACTTTTCTCATTTCGAAAATTCAATTTTTAATTCTCGCTATCCTGTTTTTTATATCACGTTGCTATAAAATTATCCCAAGAGGTGTTTAAGCCTCTAAAATAAGATGTATGCAGTTTTATTAAAATTATATTATTTTCTCAAGGTGAAGTTACCACATCTACCCTTACATGGCTGCAGTGTCCGTTACAATTCATGATACATTTTTGAAACAATTTAAGCAGTCTTCTTTAATCATCTTGAGTTTTTTTAATGGATAGGTATATAACTATCTGAAGTCCACGAATTCGACATGCTTTTTCCTTTTGAAATTACTAAAGGAGTATGCTTGGTTCCTTCTATATTTACACATGCTACATTATTTGCATACATTGCATTATTTGCATACATTGACAGGTTTGGCGCTTAGATTGGCCTCTTGTAATGTTTTGTGTAGCAAATTAAAATTCCCATAATTGGATCTGCACTGTGCCGTTTACGTAAATGTTCCAAAGCTGCTGCTTCTTAAATAACAAGTCTATGCCTGGTCTTAAAATTCAACCGCCGGTCTTTCAATTCAATCAGCAGGCGTCCTCTGGCCCCTAATTTTTAAATGGGGTAATGATCTTGTTTTTCTTAACTTTCACCGTCAGAGTGTGATCTATGCACTCTTGAATGACTTTCTATAACCGCTCATTGATATAACTGACTATCCACGTTTTATGCAGTTCTAGAAGAATATAGTGATTATTATTATAAAAACTGCTTCCGCGCTATCCTCGTTTTAAATGTGGGGGAAATGTACCACGTGATCTAACATAATCTACTGATACAATAACTGTGAAACCGGTATCTAACGATTACTTAGATATGATATTTAAAATATAATACAGTGAAAAATATTTTTTAATTTTCCAATGCCACAAACTTGCTAGATAGTAAAAATGCCAATAATGATTATAAATTCACGCTGGAACGTTTTACGTTCAAGTATTTACCAGCATTACACTACTGCCAAAATAATTCTGATTATACGTATAAATATCCGAGTGTCCAAGGTCTCACTGTCAAAATTACAACAAAACTTCAATTTTACCAATAATGCGACACACAATGTGTAGTTACTTCAAATTCGTAGTAGCCCTCATTAATCCTGTACTGGAGAAACTGCTTAGTTAAGCACACACATGCAACATATCTCTCGACTCTGTGGATAACTCTACTTCTGCGGTATCTGAATATTATCCACAAATTCTATATATTCACTTCGGTTGCTATGGCACATGGATTAGAGCAGCAGTGAAGATATTCTATAGAAAGTTTTGCGTACTATGTGGTTAACATGTCGAGTCACCATAACTTTCTAACAATCCCTTGCGTCTAGTGTGGTATACTGCTAGTGTTAGTGTAGTATCCTCTCTCATATTAGCGAAGTAGATTGATACGCTGTGTTTCAGCTGTCGGCCTTGTTTCCGTTTCTGTCTTATTTTATTTTTGGATTATTTAAACTTTTGCTTTCGCAGTATTTTATTTTGTAGCTTTTTTTAGCGTATATTCGTACTTTAATTCTTCATTTCATACTAGAAACCTAAGTTGGTCCACTCTCGGAAATAATTCTTTAGGAGATAGATATTCATTGAATAATGACGAAAACTACAGTTCTTCACAGTTAAAAGGTCTGATAAAATCTTGGTGTTACTGTCAACCGTAAAAGTATCTCCATTGTCAAAAATAAATAGATAACACACATGAATGAAACATAGATAACATAATCGATACCTATTCAACGGGTAACTATTTTGGATGCTACTTACGATTGTTGAATAAAATGTATTTTATTTATTTATAAGCTAACAAAGAGTGTCAAAAAACAAGCAAAAGTTTAATTTTTAAAGATGGCATGTCGCCGATCTGATTTTATGATTTCACAAGTATAAAATACAACTTAACATACAACAGCATACGTTCAAAACAAAAAGTATAATTATATGTAACTGCAAGAAAAGGACTACTTATAAAATTATATATGCTCTTTTCATAAAATGATTTATGAGCGCCATTACTACGGTTGATATACATATTATACATAACTAGATAGACTGTATATAAAATGTTTCATACAATAAATTTAGTTTACTCGAAAAATCCTTAATTTGATATACCTACTATATATAGTACAGTAAATATTTTACATTTTCTGATAAATAGAATATTTTTATATGCCATTAATTGCTTTCTGTTTTGGAAAATAGACTTTCTAACAAGTGCCACTATAATTTTTTAGAGGTTTTCAATATAGTTGAGTGAATGTTATGAGATGAAGAATCACTACATACACAAACAACTGTTTCCTACAAAAACTATGAGAACTTTCCAAATGGACACAAAAGTACCTATTTCTTTCGAGAAAAAAATATTTTTCAGTAAAATAACTTTTAACATTGCAATAGTTTACATCAAAATACAATTAAATTCCTTTGCGTTTTAGTAACTTTTAAAAGATACTGATAAGATCAGATTTTTGTATTATGTAGTTTGCCTTGTGTACATTGATGATTGATGATAACACGACTTACGTTACCTATCTTAAATATTTACACGAAGAATTTTCCGCAACTTTAGTAGTTAAAGTTTAAGAACTAAAAAATCTCAATAAAATGAAGGTCTAAGATGGTACAGTAACGAAGTGGATAATGAATCATTTTAACGTTCATTCTCGAGATAAAAGAATAGTAATGGAAACGCTGCTATATTCACCCACGTAATCTCTTGGTTTAGATCAACCCAGATTCAGCTGAAACTATGTGAGGAATAAAATATCTGAAAAGCGGTTTAAAGTAGAAAGGAAAATGAAGGCAGCAGGACGGAACGTATTTGCAAGTATTAAGGAGGTAGTGTTAATAAATCAAACGGTTCGTTTCTAACACAACGTCAAAATGTTATTCGGCACGTTTTCTTAAACACCTGCTACTTCGAGGTTTGCTCCCAGTGCTCTCATTGTTTGAGCCGAAACTTATATGTTTCATTTGTCAGTTAGGATAAAATTTTCGGTTTTGATTTTACCTATTTATTATTTGGAGTAACGAATTGAAGTACATTTGTAGATATGATATGTTATAGTAATAAGCTTAAATCTGAAATGATTCACTTGCAGAATAATTGAAAATGTGTTTTTATGACTTATACAGTGCGCATCTGAAGCGTATTTCTCGCCCCTCCTTGCCCTCCATCTTTAACATTTTAACAAGATCGATCGAAACAAATTTGGCATACGTAAAGTATAGCTGAAGTACATTATCAATTTTTCTTAATTACATTAGTCCAGTTTTTTTTTATGACAATAGACTCAAGAAGTCACATTAATTCTAAATGTAAGATACTAAAGTGATACGAATCTCTCGCGAGAGCTACATGCAATTTCTAGAAGAAATGAATGTGAACCACATAGCCCTCTATGTTTAAATGGAAATTTAACAGGAGAGATGTATTTTAAAATGTTACAAAATACTATTGAATTTCACGTTTTGGAAACTCTCGAGAAAAACCTTGATAAATTTGGAGACCTGAAAATAAATTTTCAACAGAATGGTGCTCCTCCACACTATTTTGCTGCAGTAAGATGTCTTAATGAAGAGTATCTTAATCCATAAATAGGAGGTCTGGGTGCAATAGGTCTCTTGATTTAACCCTCTTTTTGTGGAGTTACTTATAAACTACCTGATATAATTCCTTACATTGAGTTACTGAAGAGCCGTCTTACCGAAAATGTAGGCCAATTTACGCAAAAACTCTTCAGCGGGGGAGAGAAGAGTTTTTAACAGGAAGTTGAACTAACAACAAGTTAGAGATGGACATTTTGAGCATTTATTTTAAAAATATTTAGTTGCACTGTTGTAATTACTAATTGAATTAAATATTAATTGAGAATTCGTTAAATCACACATTTAAGCGATTTGTTCATAAAAGAAACGACTGTCTTTAACATAAAAATATAGATTAATAGCAATTTGAGCAGCTTTCAAATCAGGTGTAATTCGTACATTGTCCTCATAAAAAAATAATTGACAATAGTAGCGGCGTCTTTACTGATTACATCGCTAGTTAATTACTAAAAGAAAACGTATTTCAGTTATAATTTACATATACCAAATTTGAACTTATTCTTCAAAAGTTAAAGGGAGGGTGGTAGAGTGGGGTAAGAGACACAGTGTACGTCTCTACCTTACTAGACTATAATAACATTTATAGTTCTCGTAGTTAATTGTGTGAAGGCCGTGTATCTGAGCTACGTTAGAATTATGTTGAATGTGAAAGTCTTATTGTGTATCAATGTGACATTTACTTGAATGACCTATGATACATATGTATATGGTGATGATTATTGATTAATCTCGTGGTCAAGTTGGCTAGTGAGTTAAAAAAGAAAGAGTAGCAAGGAAATCACATACGATTCGTGGCCCGATTGTTTTCACACATCGAAAATAAAGGACTGTGTTTATTCTGACGTTTTAGAGGAAGTGCAAAATTCGTATGTCGGAAAGCTCACAAAACCCATCTAACCTGTGCGTAAAAAAAATTTATTTCGAGTCAGAAGAAGGTCTGAAACATTACCGCCAGCAATTAAATAACCGTTTGGAGTAGTACATATGTGATCGAGGCGTATATTGAATAAAAAGCATTGGAGCATTAAACTTGTTTACTAACCACAGCTCGTATTAATTAAATAACAAAGCGAGTAAACATATCAGAGTAAATAACAATATATAACAAAGGAAAACAGCAAATACAAGTAATGGCTAGAGCCAGGGATTCAACTAACACAGTTATTGCAATTTTTTAAAATAATATATAAACCATAAACATAAACTTCACGCTATATAATAAAATCTATATACCATTCTTAACACAATAAAAGTTGCAGAGGTAGCCACATAAGTAATACAGCAAAATGTTAGTAAAAATTATGTTTCTCCGGACAATCCATTTGGTAAAGATTACGAAGAAGAGTAAATATATTAAGACTGCAACCAACTTTTGTTTAAAAAATTTGTTGAAAACTTGTATGGCTTTAAAAATATATAGGTGTTGCGGTAAATTTGAATAATCCTGTATATGCTATATACATATACGCTATATATATGCAATATCATAACGAGGTTCGATTAAAACAATACAATTTCTGTTTCTCCCGGTTACACAAAAAATGCGTCCTTTTCAATATCACTCAATTATCTCTTCGTCGTTTTTCTTTTAGTGCTCTTTTGTTATAATAATCCTAACAATTGTGTTTTATTTATTTTTTTATTTACTGACCGCACAGCCTTAAGAAGCCGCTAGAGTTAGCACTCATCACAAATCAAAAATATAGATGAAGAAGAAAACTGAACGGTGCAACACTTGAATCTGCAAAAGTGAGGTAGTCAAGAAAAAGTGATGGCAATAGCAAGAATGAAAAACGTAAAAAAACACGAAATTATAAGAAATATATTACAACAAAACCATTGAAAAATTTAGAAGACAGACATGGGCTTGTGATTTGACGCGAATGAAAAAATAACCAGAAAGAGAACTTACCTATAAGAAAAAATAGATTTTCGCTAGAAAAACGACTCTAGTTCTTTATTTTTTATAAATTATAATGACTCCAAACAGAGTAGAATCTTAGTTCTCTTAGTTAATCAATTTCGTAGAAGCTTGTACAGGAAATATTGGAAGTCCATAATTCTATTTTGATGCCCAGATATTCGGTTTAGATTAATGAAGTTTTCATTTAAAATTTGCGAAGTTAGTGTGTTACAAAGCTAGGTAGTGGTTGATTAACGTCCACGTCAGTGCCCAAAACTAAAACATCCTATTTTTATCATATGAACTGTCTTTTCATTGCAAAATTCCTTCGGCTTTGATATCCTTTAAATGGCTAACATGCTCTGATTACCTCACTGTTTGATTTATTCATAGACGTAGCGTATAAATATTTGCGAAGATATGTTTTACCATTGTGCATGTAAATATGTATATACATACATAAGAAACTGTGTCCAAATACATTGTTCTATGCATAGGTATACCGAAATTTACTGACGGCTAGCATGTAATGTATTATGTTATTGTGAAGTATGAATGCGTCCGTATTCTAGAAGGTAAATAAACACCATTTATAAAGGAATGAAATCTAAAAAGCGTAATAACTCGGCAGTAATTAAAATAGATTTATATTATTGCTATAATTCGTGTTGTACTCGTAGAAATTACAGAAATGAAAGTATTATTGACAAACAAGCTATATGGGATACTTACGATACGGATTGATCCACTGGGGTAATGCATCAGATGCACATCGCGTGTTCATCCGTCAAAAGAGAGCAATCCGCATGATTTGCGATCTAAGATGGCGAGATTCGTGACGTGATGCTTTTAAAACAAATGGTCCTTTGACATTTCACGATATGTATATCTTGGAAGTTGTATGCTTTGTTTATAAGAATCGGCACTACTTCGACTGCAGCGTAGAACATAATTATTTTACTAGATGTCCTATTTATTTGCTTCCTCCAACACACAGTACCACCACATTCCAAAAGAACTTATTATTTATGGTATGTAAGCTTTATAATAAGCTACCTGATGAATTAAAGACCATTAGTAACAATAACAGTTTTAGGAAAAAAGTGCAATTGTATTTATTAAGTTTAAGTTGATGATGCTATGATTTTTTAAACATCTAATGATATTCTAAGTTTCTAAGTTTTGAAATAAATAAATATTATTATTATTTGAAATGGAATTATTTAATTTTTTCTACGAGTTTTTTATAAAAAAAATTCATACCTAGCGGCTGAGTGCAGTATTTTTCTGCTGAATAATGTTTTCCCATACCGTAAGAATCGTCAACTAGACTGTGATTGCGATAAAAATGCTAATAATCACAAACAATGGAAACTTTGTTTTTTTTGTTTGGTATTTATGCTACCATTCATAGATTAGGCAATTTTGTAAAATAAAATTCATTATATTTTGCAAAATAACTCTAAAACTATAACATTTATGTATAGGGAGATAAATACGCCCTGCCTTTAATTTTAAACTTACTATGCAGTAGAACTGCAAAAATACTAGGTGCTATTTGAAAATCATAATACGGTATCGATTTTCTAGATAGGAAGTTTGAAGTTTTCTCCCAAACTCCCAGTATTGTTTTGTGAAGTTTACCTCCAATTTTGAATCTGTACATGAATCCATTTTTTGGCAATGTAGTTATTTCCAATAGCCTATAGCTGTAATTTTTAATAAAAATAGGAATAATTCAAAAAGGACTTGGTTTAGATGCAAGATTTATTAGACAAAACTGACTTATGCAACACAAATCAATAAAAAAATATGTAATTCCATTCCGAAATGGAAAACTAAAATCATTTTAAATTGAAAGCACCCTTCGTGCTGGGTGCTTTCAATTTAAAATGATCATTACATGCAAAATTTCAAAGCGCAATGTTTATTAGTTGTTCTAATTGGTACTAAACTGTGATTACTTTAATAATAAGGCAAATTATATTATAAAAATTAAGATAACAAAGTACTCGTAGCGATATTTCGGTAAAACTTTTAAATTATGAATTAATTCGTCTGCATATAGTATATATATATATATCTTCTACAACGTTCATCAGACTTAATATTTGCATAAACGTTATCATATAATACTATCGCTGTCGTGGTGACCTGAGAGGTCAAAAACGCCCAAAGGAGAATCCAATTCTCCTTCGACCGAACTGTAATACTTGCCTGATAAATATCATTTTACTAATAGTCCACCGAATCAGTTCTAACTATACAGCTTTCTGAAACCTGATAAGGTCTTATTTTAAAGCAATTCTTTCACCGTGAACATCTTTCAATAAGCTACCTAGATTCCAATTAGTCGCGGCCAATTATAATAAAAAGAGTATTTTTATTCAATATGGATTTTTTTTTACACTCTCTAACGTATGAATCTCTAGAAGCAGATAAATAATATTGCAAGAATAGTATATTACCGTCAGTGTGGTCGGTGCACACCTACAGGTTAAGCAGAGAGAATTCATATGTATGTATTCTCTCTCTTCAAAAATACCAAAACTGTACTTACTGCTACGCTTATTGATTTTAATGCTTCGCCTGGAAAATAAATACTTATCACAAATAGATCATCCGATACATAATTTATCAAACTCACAGCCACGAATCACTTGCAGTTTGTATAGATCGCTTCTGTTTTCTCTTTTTAAAAGGTACAATGTAAATGCTTCACTATCATTACCAGCAGTAACGTATCTTTTTAAACTTACACATGTATTAAAGTCAGTCAAATTTCCGCTAACGGGAACTTTTATAGAAAATGGAAATACATTTTTATTTCTATACTATTTTTCTGAACTGTAATAACGTTTGGATTACTTCATTTCTGCTGCTCAAATATTGTAAAAATATAGTTAATCGTTGAAAAAAAGTTCAGGTTTTGAATACAGAAAACAAATAAATTTTAATATGACGATTCAAGTATTGTGGACAACGTTCTCCTTCAGTCAAATTCAAGCTCGTCTAATTTCCAAGTCAGTCAGATGTTAATGTCGACACTGTATTAAAAGTTTATCTAATCTTAATATTTATTTGGGAAATGTTCATCGACCTATTAAAAACTGCTTTGTTTTGATAACCTTGTTTACTGGCAAAAACAGATTTGTAATCTTCGATAATTTTTAAATAGTAGACGTTAGCTACAAATCATAACGAAATGTATGAAGTAACTCCACTGATAACTTTATTTACGTAGTAAACGTTATTTTTACTACGCATTATTTTTATATTATTTTCTGCACGAGACGCAACGTTTGCTATTGTTTCTATTATGAGTTATACCTTCTTACAACTTACACTTAACCTGATACTCTATATTATCTTTACTAAATAATGGTCCGCCGTGTTTTTTAATTCAGTGGATTATATTATTTTCTACCAGAGAGACAACGCTTTTTATGGTCGCTATACCTCCTTACAACTGACACTTAACCTGTTTTCTATCTTTGGTAAATAATGGCCCGCCGTGTTTTTTAATTGAGTGGATTCCTGTATCAGTGAAAGCCATTATAATATATATGCGACTGTGAAAAATAAAGGAAAATCGATATTGCTATAAATACTTACCTCTTTAAAGCATTTACTCTGTACTAAGTCATCCATATACCCCAATAGTCTTTGATTTCTAGCAGTATATCTGCATGATAGTTGATATTTTTACAACAAAATCAGTCTATTTTTATTGGATTCTGTTATTTCTGATTGCTAATGCTGGTGGTTATAGCTTTTTCACGTAATTTTGATTTGATACTTTGTATGTGTTAAACATATGCAAGCTTAGTAAGACATAAAGCAGCAAAAATGTGTACCTACCTACATGCTATAATAGATCTGAATGAATGCTTTGTTAGGCAAATGTAATATTAGGAGATATTCTAATAGCAGTAAAATAATAGAGCTGTCGAAAAAACGTTCAATGTAAAGCATCTTTTACGTCAACGAAAATATGAGATATTGAAAGCGATGCCATAGATTTTGTTGATTTGAAATGTCTTTAGTTGATTCTGTATCCAAGCGTCTGACATATAAACCAAAAGGAAGTGTTCTCGTATACATTTGCTGTGAATGTTACGCAGGGTCGCAGATATATGTACAACCGAGTATTATTACAGATTCAGGAAACCTCAGTTTTTGACTCGAGGAATTTGACTGAAACTTTCGTGAAACTCACAGTTATCAGTTTGATGAATTCAATTTACTTTATGAGCATACCCTGTATAACCATAAAGTAGTAAAAATCAATATAGCTACTTATCAGGGAGCGACGCTGTGTCGCTAGATAAAGATGTATTAACAGCAGCGCGGCGGTACATCACAGCAATATAATAAGGTATTTAGTGCACCATATACTGTAAGAGATGTGAAGAATTGGCCCACCATTTCGCTTCAACTCGTCTCCATAGCTCTTCACTATGATACGACGATGATAACATTCGCTCTCCATAACGCGATCCGTCATTGATTCTTCTACATGCATTAGACGTGTACGTCCGGCCGTATGAAATAACATCTGCTGCCGTACATTTCACTAGTGAATACCACTTTTATTATACCTACTAAATATTTCTCAGAAATAGCCCCATATACGATATTTCAGAGAGACAAACCTGTTAAATGCATTCCAACAACTTGCCTTCTTTCGAACTAACGCTACCAATGGTGTATTGCATATGTAGCACGTACACACACTGGCTTGGCAAAGCTCTCTAACATCTGCGGATTCAGACAACGTACTCCTTTACTGTATCTATAGTAGTGATCACTTTGTGAGGTCTCTATATCTCTTGCTTCCGCCATATATGGTTACGTTTGTATCTCCTCCTGTTGGAAATATAGGGGGTGTACTTGTAAATTCTGTCCAACAGTGTTTTACAACTATATTCATTATATGCATGTGTCTGATATGGCGGTGTAATGGAACTATCCTAAGCAATGGCAGGATATCTAGACTGCCTGCATATCTCATTAGTTGGGGCTAACTGATAAGATTCAGTCACCTATCATTTTTAACATACTTGCAAATTTCAAGAAACCATGCCGTTCCAGGATGCTGTTAATCGTCCTGTACAAAAAGTAGACTAATATTAAAATTGTTAAAAACATTTCAATGAAAGAACATTTTTAGAACATGGGATTCGACAGTGATGGTGGTGCTAACTAGAAGCCATTTGAGATAGCATATTTCATTCGTACTAAAAATGCATTTTTGTACTCGCTTATCAAAACCTGTCATTTCACGATTCGATTTGCGTGCGTAAAAAGTCACTTTAAACACGAGTGCGTAAAAGTAAAGTTGGTACTTCCTCGAACTTGATTAATTTAGTGACATTTTAAAATCATAAATCCCTAATCTTAATAATATGGTCATAAACGATAAGGTATTTAACAATATGTATTATTATTATAGTTCTCGTACAAAAAATATTGTATAAACTTCGTGCGTGAAACATTTCGCGAATTCGTGTCCATTTTTGAAACTTGTAAAGTTGTGGTACTTTGCCATGCGTCCTAATGAAAAAAAATATGTTGCCAATTTTATTATTATAGAAAAATAAGTGGTTACAAATACAGATAATATATAACAATAAAAAAATGAAGTTACATTCTATCTCTTTCTCATTCTAAATCTTCAATTTTCATATTGTGCTTTAATAGCATATAGGCTAAATGATATGATACATGCAAATAAGGTAATAAGATTTGACATGAAAAAACTAAACACTTACAATTAACAATTAATATCTATATACCTGTAATACTTATCTTTGAATCTCAGATATCTTTCCCTTGTAAGTCAAATAATAAGGAAATTATAGTTTTTCGTTACAGAAAACATAACAATGTTCTAGTATAAATTGATTTTTACTTAGTTCCTGTTTTATTTGACCTACCCAAATGGAAAAATATCTGAAATTAAAAGACAATTAACTACTACACTTTGTTTAAATAGAAGAATAGCTTCCATTAACATTAATTTTTGTTGTTAATTAGGCACCGCCAATCATACAACGACAAGTCCTGCGCCGAATTTTGTGGACATTGCTACAAAAGGAATAAGCGATGAAACCGGTTTACCAAAATGGGCAGTATATACCATAGCCATAGGTAAGTATTTTAGATGATTTCTAGAATTATGGGTGCTAGTACGACTGTTCAAATTGTTTATAGTGATCATAGCTATAATCTTGGGAATATGCCTTTGCTGCATAAGGAGATGTTTCCGAAAACGGAGAGCAACAAAAGACGGAAAGAAAGGAAAACTGGTAGATCTCAAAGCTATCCAACCATTAGGTTCTTTAACCAAAGAAAGGGTTTGTGACGCAAACGTTATTATTTGGCAAGATTGACAAATCTATTTTAGGTTCAACCGGAAGCGGATGAGTTAACCGAGAATGCCGAAGAACTAGATGAAAGTGAAAAAATGGAAGTACAAAAATTAGGAAAACTGCAGTACAAAGTAAATATACAATTAAAGAAATGTGTTTGTTAACTTGCGTTTTTCTTGTGTAGTTGGAATATGATTTCAATCAAAATAGCTTATCCGTGACTGTTATACAAGCCGAGGAGTTACCAGCTTTAGATATGGGCGGTACTTCTGATCCTTACGTTAAGGTTTACTTACTTCCTGATAAAAAGAAAAAATTTGAAACTAAAGTCCACAGAAAAACACTGAATCCTGTTTTTAATGAAACTTTCGTTTTTAAAGTAAGTATTCGATGTTATTTCAACTTACAACTTAATACAGCTGAAACCATTTACTACTTGAGGAAACTATTCTAAATTGTATTTTTTCTATTCTGCATTAGCAAATACCTTATGCTGACGCGATGAACAAGACTCTAGTATTCGCCATCTTTGATTTTGACCGTTTCTCCAAGCACGATCAAATAGGTGAGGTAAAAGTCCCTCTCTGCCAGATTGATTTGGCGCAGACGATAGAAGAATGGCGAGAACTGCAAAGTGTTGAAGGCGAAGGTGGTCAGGTGATATCACAATTAATTTATTCTTTCCTCTTAGTAGTTTTCAACGATAGTCCGGTCAATGCTTCGAAAATTTATCTACTAGATCTCAGATATAAAGAGAAACAATACCAGATCTCGTTTTTACACCCAGTTCGGACCATTGGATGCTTGCACAGGTTCATGCATTTAAGCACTTTTATTATTACATTTGATTACTTTTATTACATTATTGTTAATATTATTTGAAAGATGGAACTTATTCAATCTCCAGACCAGCTACTTAATCATAATCATAACGGAGCACCGAGTAAAGAGGAATCTAACGTAAGAAGTACGCGCATCCGACAAATTATCTTTTTTTACAAATTTCTTAAGCATCATATTCCATGGGTAGGGATACGTATACGAGAAGAAGTAACATAATTTTCCGTTACTTAAACGTTGTTGACAATATTTTTATCTGCAGACGTACGAAAGACCTGAAAAACAATAGTTGTATAATCATTGTAAGAAGCTTAGAATCCGGCAAAGAAATCAAACAAATTGTGATTTATTACGTCAAGGCGTAACTTCTCATAATAGTATTAGGATTTTCCAAGTTTTGAGAAGGAAAATAATTGGTAAACTTGCTCAACTATATATGTGTTTAATTGATAAGGTTGAGTAACGGGATGGCTTTCTAATTAAAGAATTTTCATTACGAGATTATATCTTAATTTCCGGTAGTGTCCTACAGTAGGACATTGTCTCATATAGGAATTGTAGACCAAATCATCTGAAAATACCATTATTGTTATTGAACGTTGATTTGAATATTTTGCAGAAAATCCAAGTTTATTTTATTTGAGTGGCCAGATCACTATTTATGCCAGGCATTATCAGGAATATCCACAGATGTAAATGAAAAACAATGAATCTACAGTATTTATCCGTGCAGCTATTCAAAAAACCCTGTATTTTGTAGAAGATTCACCTTTCAAGGTATGAGACTTTGGTGCTGCCAAGGTATAAGGCAAAGTTAAAACGAATTGCTCAGATTTTAAAACTATTTAAAAACTCGAAAAAATCTTACGAAAAAAGGATCAATAATTTGAATACATATCAATAAAATAAAAATTGCCCTCTATGTAGATCTTACTGGTCGGCCACTTAATTTGTAAGCTGCAATGAAATTTTATCGATGCGAGAATTAACACGTTCCCCCAAATATTTTAATAAGTAAAGTATAATAAGACACCATTAAAAATAATAACGGGAAGAGTGATCAGTATTTTCCGATAAACAAAATTCGGTCAATGTGTATTAGGCTAAAATTTCACATTAAAATTGATTTACTTTTATCGACCAGATCTAATACTAGAAAGAGATCTTAATACGTAATGAATGGTAATGATAGGATTAGATGAAACTAAAGCCGGAATCGCACAATGCACATGACCTTATGATCAAAGAAAGGACAATTCCACCATCCGCGATTACCTAAAAGACCATACAAGACCAAACATAGCCAACTAGAATTACAATCAATGACGCTGCTACACAAGGTGCTATATTGAATAATGTGCATCTATTTTTAGCAAAATTGTAGACGTAGATTATTAACAGAAAATTTTGATTTAGGGCCGTACGTGAAGATAAACTCATGCAAATTATAGGGACATCTGTTGAGAATAATAGGAATTTGTAACCGTATCAGAGATCTTATACTATGTTGCAATGACGAGCTCTATTACTTATTCAAAATCGAATATTTTAATGTAAACACTTTTAAACAGTTTCAGTTCATTTCTTCTAGACGATGACTATTAGGCTTCTTTTTCTAGATCTTCTTAAATTGGCCTCTTTTCCACATAGCTTTCGCAACTACTTTCTGGGATTTCGTATTACACCTATTGCATCAAATTGATTGTTTCGATGCCATAAATATCGACTAATTGTTTTTAACATTTCCAATTAAAAGTATCTATTGCTTTTGACAATTCCAGATTAATTTGTCATAACAATAATTAACGTTTGTGCAAATTTATAGTTGTATTATGTTTATTCTCATTGGTAAGAATTTGTTTCATTGATTTGTTTGATTTCTTGCGCCGATTGTACTTCTTTCCCCAATTCTACAAATGACGTTTTACAATACATGAACATTGTCTACTTTTTGAATACCATCCATAAAAATTACTCATGCTTATTCCGCCTCTAAAATTGTATGCACATGTAGATGAATATATACACCCATACTGCTAACTAACTTAACACAACAAGTGCCATTATAACAATAATCAAATTCACTGAGAAGCAAAAGTTGATCAGGACTATAACCTACTACTAACTAACCACCCATCAATTATTTTTCTACTACTACAATTACTACTAAAACATCCCCACCTACTAAACTAGTACATCTCGTTACTACTGCAGTGGATTTGTATTGACGTAAATCGTTTTTCTCTTTTTTCCTAATTTCTCTGCTCTGCTTTGGTTTTGGCTGTGCTATGGTTGTGCCGACGCGCAATATGCATGACTGCTTCAAACAAAACAAACTAATCACGTAAGTATTAAACGAAAATATTCGAATATTGTACGTCAGTATAAACTCTCTGTCAAAACGGAAATATTTCGATTAATGTCGAGAAATTTGGTTCAATTTATCATTTAATAAGGAAATTTTTCTTATCATACCGAAGATTTTCAGTTTTGACGAACACGCAACTTAGTCACAATATGACAGATTTATGTGTATTTTGCACAAAATAATAAACAAATATTACACATAAATCAGTCATTCCTTTACATGATAAGAGGTTCTTACAACAGGAACATTTTGTATTATACTTTATACATCACCAGTTTAAATTTTGTATGATACACTTATATTTTACAAGAAAAGTTGTTGAAGTTACTGAATAGTCCATCTATGAAAGTATACCATATATAAATTGTATATGTCAAGTCAGTTATTTTCTAGCCAATAAAACGTTCAATAACTTTTCTTAGCCGAATTTTTACCTAAACTTTTAAACATTTACTAATTTGACTGCCCTCGACAATTCTACCTTGTTTTCTCTAAATTTCTGCATCTGCATGGTTCCTTTTGTTTGCGTTTGCATCTGTGGCTGGTAACTGTTTTTGGAATAAGAAATTTGCTGTTGTTTTTTGGAACAACTTATTAGTATATTTATATCGACACCAAATGGCATTCTCGCCTTAGCCATTTCGTTTGTTTTCAATATTTTCTATTTCCTTTTATTATTACGAACAGAGTTGTTTGTATTCGTTTCTTACATACTTATTGTGTTGAATTAATTGTTAATATTACATTTTCGAATAGTTTTTCATTTTCTTGAAGTTTTTCATTTTCTCGTTTTTCGAACGAAGAAAGATAAGCATGCCAGCACCATAGTTAGTTCTTAATTACAGAGCACAGTACATCACTACGTTATACAGAGTGACTTAAGTGATTTCTTCTTAATAGTGATTTAGTTTGGAAAGAAACTATGAAAGATGCTGCATTATATTACTATATTTTTGTATCTAATAACCTGGTTCTAATTTAATTACTCTCAAAAAACAAGAAATGACAAAATTAGTGAAAAAATCCATAAGAAGTACAGGAAACACCAGTGGATCAAACACTCTGTATAATTCAGTCCTGTTAGTTTGTTTGTATTTTAATCTTTGTTATTCGAGTACCCGATGTCTATGTAAGTTACTTTTTCAATATGAGATACACTTTTCACTATTTTTCTCTCTATATACATTACAGTTATACATTTTTATTAGTTTTTTGATAATCTTTATCGACTTTTTGCGAATTAGTTTATAGAAAAGTAAATATTGAGCTGATTTATTATCACGAATTTATTACACATCATTTTTTGCATTAACTTATTATCATAACAGTTTTAGAAGTAATGTATATATTCTTACTTATTATTGACTTTTATGCTAGTTGTACTGTGGCAAAAGAGTTCAAAGTGACAAAGATTCAAGGCTATAGAATTAGGGACAAGCTGGTTTGAGCTGGGTGTCTTAGAATTCAGTGATCTACAGAATTATGGTGCAAACTGAAACACAATTTATTTGTACATATTACTTTAATACAGATACACGATGCAAAAATTTAGTTACCACAATCATACTGTGCCAAATACAAAATTCATTATATTTTGCAAATTAGTTAATTTTATAAAACGGCAAAAGGAATGAAACTGTCTTACGTGAATTTTCTTCTAATCTGACGCACATATCAAAACTATATTTAAAATTAGCTAATTAGCAAATTATTGCTTTTATAGAAAGACATACAAGTCATGGAGGAAGCCAATAAAGTCCACAGAATATAGATCGGAAGTGGAATTTACTGAAACTTACTTCGAATTTACTTCCATTTTCAGTTATTTTTAAACTTTAAAACACTACGTCATGTAACTGTTGCTTTCAGAGAAACATCATGACAGTTGCTTGAATTACAAGTAAATGAAATATTCTACATTTTTACATAGATTGAAGAAGATTAAAGTTTATTTCTGTACTATAGCTGGACCGATATTCTTCAGTCTTCTATATCTAATCTTAAAAATCAATCGTTATCATTATTCATATCTCTATTGTTTTCTTTTAGCCACAAACGGTACAACGAACAAAATATTTTTCAACTGACCTTCTTTAAATTTGTAAATTGCCAATTATCATAAATTATTATTATTTATTATTGCTACGACACCTCTAAATAACGTAATGCGTAAAATAAAAAATCAGAGATAAGTTTATTAATTTTAATATTTGCATGTTATCTTTAATTCCTGATTTATTTCCCACTTAGAGATATAAATTTCACAACCGAAACATTAATTTCGGATTTTAAGATTCTACTTCTTTATAATATTCGAAAAGTTACTGGAGAAATCGAGAATTGCAGGACAGTCCTGTTACTCCAATTAACGCTCTAATTGGAAAAATCAGCCACACTAGAGCAAATGTTATTTACAGAAAAATCGTCTGATCATTTTACAACTCTTTAGCGACCTTAAGCATCTGTTATCTATTATAAAAGTTTTTTCCTTTCTACTATTTGTAACATCCTCGTAATTTGTAGTTGGGTCATTTTTAGTTTGCTAACAATCAACTAAACAGAGTAGAATTGGGTCAGTACTGGATACTCTCTATGAAACATGTTCAAGTAAAAGGTGAAAAATGATAGTAAATTACGTCTGCTTTAAAATTTTAATCTAAGTGAAAACTATCACACTAAATTGTAACCCAGTCCCTTAAATGCATATAAAGCTTCAGGTAGCACTCTTCTGTAAGAAATACAATCCTAAAAACACTAACAGCAACTTCCTGTAATGCTTAGTTTCCTCACACAACGCAGAATATTATACTTGGCAGGTGGTCTTTGCATTTATGGAAAAGTTAACGAGAACTTTCCCGTTCCATTTTTTCGTTATCTCCAGCAGTAAAAACTTCAAAGAACAACAACTTCATTGAATGCTGAGGAAGCTTTCCAGTCGATTTTAAAGAAATTTACTAAGAATAGGTTCTGTTATGTTTTGGAACAATGGCAAAGCTTTTATATATAAGTTACGTGGAGGTTAAATTTACGCAGTTTGAACAGTTGTAGTGAGAAGTAGAGTTAGGCTACAAATAGGCGATATACCTATAAACAATATAATAAATAATAAAAATTAAATACTAAAATATAATTTTTTATGTGTGGTGGGTGCTTAGTTGCGGTGACTGAATTAGAAACAATATTGCGGTTGCCAGTATAGAAATAAAGTTCCCAAAACTATACACTATTCAATGACTATATTCGACATAAAAGAGTATTAGCTTTACCGAACAAGGCTGTTTTGAATGGACAAATTGGCTTCCGTTAACACCTATGCCACATGCCATACCTTTGAATACTGTATGCGGACCTATCTTTCCTCTTAATCAAAACTATATATACTTTTTTACCATGGATGACCCCATCCCTAACCTTTTAATTCTCGGGTCAACTATTATTACTGTACTCATCTAATTCAACTCATATTATGTTCTACTACACTTGTGTTCAAGCTTGACCACATATTCTTCGATTACATGCCCATAGTACTACTGCTATTTACCGTTGTTTATGTTAATGTTATTATATAACTTTATATTTACCTCAAATATTTATATCTGTTATGTTTAAATAAATTTACTGATGTTGTCTCCTGATTTTATATTATTTTACTAGAGTATTTCCTGTCCTATCCAAATCTATATGTTTTATTGTCTAATTGTTCACTTAATCGGTTTAAAATATATGTATATGGAAAGCATCATAAACAATAGATTATTGTGTTTGAGCTGGATTCCGTTTTTTTATTGAAGGCCAGGTCATTCTATTCTGTGATATTACAGGAAAACAAGTTGGGAGATATATGTTTCTCTTTGAGATATGTTCCGACAGCGGGTAAATTGACAGTAGTCATTCTAGAGGCCAAAACTTGGAAAATGGATGTCGGTGGTCTTTCTGGTATGGAATTTCTCATGAATGTTTCAAATAATGAACAAGTGTAACATTTTTATGCAGATCCTTATGTAAAGATAGCTTTAATGCAAAATGGCAAGAGACTGAAGAAAAAGAAGACAAGCATCAAGAAATGCTCTAAATCCATATTACAATGAATCGTTTACTTTTGAGGTGCCATTTGACAAATTCAGGTAAGGTGTACAGTATTATTTATTAGCTTCACACCTACAAATTCTAACTGTAAATGAATCTACAGTAGAAGAAACTTTGGAAGAGCTATAATTTTATTTCATTGTCTACAACCCTAACCAATAAATAATTAAGATATTAAATGAAGTGAAATTAATCAGTTTCTATTACAGAAAGTAAACTTGGTCGTTCTAAAGTAAGATTAATGATAGAATCAGTGCGTCAGAACCAATTGGAAAAGTAGTTTTGGGTTATAATGCAAGTGGTACGGAATTGCGTCATTGGTCGAATATGCTTGCTTCGCCTCGTAGACCTGTCGCTCAGTGGCATACACTAGAGAAGATCCGGAAGATGAAAAAGAAAGACTAGGACGCACTCTATTATGTATAAAAGTAAACGGTACACATATACATTACGTAAGTAGAAAAATATAAGAAATTAAAATCGTAGTTGGTTTGTTTCTATTCATTTACTATGTAGAATTTACAATGCTTATGCCAGCAGCTGTGAATTTGGCGTCATGCATGTGATACATTCATACTCTACGTTTGGGACTAATGTTAATGTAATGTTGTATCTACAGATCTACTTATATAATTTATATGTAACTTTGCAAAACGGTAATTTTCAAACTCTAAATCGTTAACTTTACCTTTCTAACGTCCTATTTACGTTGAATATCATGGATTTACATTTATATTTAATTCTTCATAGTTTGAAGTTCTGCAGTTTATATCTTATAGTTATGATATTCTATTTTGACAGAAGATTTACTTTACTATCTTTATTTTCATAATTATACTTTCTAATTTGTTCTTGCGCCCAGTTATTTTGCCAATCATTACACTGTTAAAATTAAAAGCATTTTTAATTGTGAGGAGGGATATGTTGCACAGTTAATACTGTTTCCAACTTTTACCAGCTAGACGTTGTCGTTTTCTTTGACTCATTTTTATCAACAACAATTACTTGAGAATATGATTTTTTTGAATAAATGTATAGTCTTCATATTCAGAAGAATTGGTCTTTTTCTCTAGCCAACAATCGTTTACTATATATATACTTATACTACTATACTATACATATTCTATACGATACTATATATACAGGGCAATCCAAATTAAGGTATTTCACCATTGGTAACTTTGTTATTATTAAAGATACAAGATTGTTTAAATTACCAAACTTGTAAGTACTTTTAACGCTCTTTAAGATGGAAGAATAAAAAATAAATGAGCAGCGCGTTTTCAAGTTTTGCTTGAAAAATATGTTTTTTTCAAATGGAAACTATATATTATATCATTTTCTGCTAGAACTTTAATTTTAAACAAAAAATCTTATAAGAAATTTTTACTGGGATTAAAAATACTTGAGTTATAATGACTA
>CM043018.1:65682094-65827290 GCA_023690525.1 Holotrichia oblita
TTAATCCCAGTAAAAAATTTCTTATAAGATTTTTTGTTTAAATATTAAAGTTCTAGCAGAAAATGATATAATATACAGGGGTTTCCATTTGAAAAAAAAACATATTTTTCGGCAAAACTTGAAAACGCGCTGCTCATTTACTTTTTATTCTTCCATCTTAAAGAGCGTTAAAAGTACTACAAGTTTGGTAATTTAAACAATCTTGTATCTTTAATAATAACAAAGTTACCAATGGTGAACACTTAATTTGGATTGCCCTGTATATATAGTATCGTATAGAATATGTATAGTATAGTAGTATAAGTATATATATAGTAAACGATTGTTGGCTAGAGAAAAAGACCAATTCTTCTGAATAAGGAAGACTATACATTTATTCAAAAAAAATTCATATTCTTCTCAAGTAATTGTTGATAAAAAAATGAGTCAAAGGAAAACGACAACGTCTAGCTTTCTAAAAGCCGGAAACAGTATTAACTGTGCAACATATCATCCCCCTACAATTAAAAATGCTTTTAATTTTAATAGTGTAAAAGTGATTCAAGCAAGAATACCTAGGAAAGTATAATTATGAAATAAAGAGCAAGTAAAGTAAATCTTCTGTCAAATAGAATATCATAATTCATAAGATATAAACTGCAGAACTTCAAACTATGAAGAATTAAATATAAATGTAAATCCATGATATTCAACGTAAATAGGACGTTCAGAAAGGTAAAGTTAACGATTTAGAGTTTGAAAATTACCGTTTTGCAAAGTTACATATAAATTATATAAGTAGATCTGTAGATACAACATTACATTAACATTAGTCCCAAAACGTAGAGTATGAATGTATCACATGCATGACGCCAGTCTTCACAGCTGCTGGCATAAGCATTGGTAAATTCTACATAGTAAATGAATAGAAACAAACCAACTACGATTTTAATTTCTTTATATTTTTCTACTTACGTAATGTATACGTGTACCGTTTACTTTTATACATATTAGAGTGCGTCCTAGTCTTTCTTTTCATCTTCCGGATCTTTCAGTGTATGCCACTGAGCGATAGGTCTACGAGGCGAAGCAAGCATATCTGACCAATGACGCAATTCCGTACCACTTGCATTATAACCCAAAACTACTTTTCCAATTGGTTCTGACGTACCGATTCTATCATAATCTACTACAGTAACGACCAAGTTTACTTTCTGTAATAGAAAAACTGATTAATTTCACTTCATTTAATATCTTAATTATTTATTGGTTAGGGTTGTAGACAATGAAATAAAAATTATAGCTCTTCCAAAGTTTCTTCTACTGTAGATTCATTTACAGTTAGAATTTGTAGGTGTGAAGCTAATAAATAATACTGTACACCTTACCTGAATTTGCTCAAATGGCACCTCAAAAGTAAACGATTCATTGTAATATGGATTTAGAGTACATTTCTTGATGCTTGTCTTCTTTTTCTTCAGTCTCTTGCCATTTTGCATTAAAGCTATCTTTACATAAGGATCTGCATAAAAATGTTACACCCGTTCATTATTTGAAACATTCATGAGAAATTCCACATACCAGAAAGACCACCGACATCCATTTTCTTCAAGTTTTTGGCCTCTAGAATGACTACTGTCAATTTACCCGCTGTCGGAACATATCTCAAAGAGAAACATATATCTCCCAACTTGTTTTCCTGTAATATCACAGAATAGAATGACCTGGCCTTCAACAAAAAACGGAATCCAGCTCAAACACAATAATCTATTGCTTGCGATGCTCTTTCCATATACATATATTTTAAACCGATTAAGTGAACAATTAGACAATAAAACATATAGATTTGGATAGGATACAGTGAAATACTCAGTAAAATAACATAAAATTCAGGAGGACAACATCAGTAAATTTATTTAAACATAACAGATATAAATATTTGAGGTAAATATAAAGTTATATAATAACATTAACATAAACAACGGTAAAACAGTAGTACTATGGGCATGCGCAATCAAAGAATAGTGTGGTCAAGCTTAGAACACAAGTGTAGTAGAACATAATATGAGTTGAATTAGATGAGTACAGTAATAATAGTTGACCCGAGAATTAAAAAGGTTAGGGATGGGGGCTATCCATGGTAAAAAAAGTATATATAGTTTTGATTAAGAGGAAAGATAGGTCCGCATACAGTATTCAAAGGTATGGCATGTGGCATAGGTGTTAACGGAAGCCAATTTGTCCATTCAAAACAGGCTTGTTCGGTAAAGCTAATACTTTTTATGTCGAATATAGTCATTGAATAGTGTATAGTTTTGGGAACTTTATTTCTATACTGGCAACCGCAATATTGTTTCTAATTCAGTCACCGCAACTAAGCACCCACCACACATAAAAAAAATTATATTTTAGTATTTAATTTTTAGCTTACGTGGCGACGTGTAACTCGACGTGTCGATTCCGTCACACAGAAAATTTTTATTGAGAAATAAAGATATAAAGTGCGAATTAAATCAACGAAAGTGTAGAGTGCAGACAGGTGAAAATAGTGAATTGGGCTGTGGCAGTTAGGGTCAGTAAACAAATAAGTAATCGAGAATAAGGAAGAAATAACTAGAAGCGAGGTTAGGTTTCGGTACAGAGACGGAAGTGATAAGCAAGGCGGGGACGAAAGAAGGCGTGTGTGGGTCTCCGAGGTGTGGAACCGGACCGATACACGCTTCGCAACAGCGGCGGTGTTACTGAACTAGGAACTGGGACAGACTGATTGGACTAAGATCGAAGCAGCGATAGATGAACAAGGACGGGAAACGCGAGAGAGAGGAAGAGGATAACGCGGCTCTGCTAGACGGTAGCGGGGTACTTGTTTTTAGTAGAAGCAAGAAAACTATCAGGTCGCCGGACTTGGGAAAACCAGGAGATAAAGAAGGAAGAAATAAAACACTAAATACCGATAGCGCAAGTAACTATAAGAGTAGCAGAGAAGAAAAAGAAATGGATGAACTAAAAGAAATGATGAGACAGATAATGAGAGATATGAAACAAAATACAGATGAATTAAAAGAAGAAAGTAAAGATATAAAACAAGAAATTAAAGATATAAAAGAAGAAATGGGAAAGAAAGAGGAAAAATGGGAACAGGAAAAGACACAGCTGATACAAAGAATCCAAATATTAGAAGACAGACTGGAAAATGATGAAAAACAGAAAAGGAGAAACAATATCATAATAAAGGGAATCAAAGTAGGAGAAACTCAAATTAAAGAGGGAGTAGTGGAATTCCTTAGGCAGGAGCTACAAATACAAGCTAATATCAAAGAAGCTTATAAGATAAATAGAGAAACAAATTTCCAAATGGTTAGAGTGGAGCTAGAGTCATCCCAAAACAAAACAGAAATAATGAAGGCTAAAAGTAAGCTGAAAAACACAAAAGTATATATTGACAACGACTTAACAAAAGAGGAGAGATTCATACAAAAGGAATTACGGAACATTGCAAGAGGGGAGAGAGAAAAAGGGAACAAAGTAAAAATAGGCTACCAAAAAATGACAATAAATGGAAAGCAGTATAGATGGTGTAAGCAGACGCAAAGATTACAAAAAATGGATGGAAACAACCAAGAAATAAGGACCTGGAATAACGAATCACAAAAACCGGAACGGAGAAACAAGCGGCAAACACAACCGGACCCAGGTTCATCAAAAAACGATTAGACGAGAAAAATAAAGGCCGGAACAAGGGAAATACGACAGAGGCAACGGAAATGGGGAAAAACGAGAAAAATTGGATATCAAAAAAACTAAATAGCACAAAACCGGATGGAAATAAGAGGACGAAGACGGCAAAGGAAAAAATGAGTACATTAAAAGTGGGTACATGGAACATAAGAAGCTTAGCAGGGAAGGAAAAAGAACTTATACAAGAATTCGAAGAAGCCAAACTAGATATACTAGCAATTACTGAAACAAAGAAAAAAGGACAAGGAGTAGTAACATTAGAAGGGGGACATCTACTAATATACAGCGGGGTAAAACCGGAAGAAAGAGCAGCTGAAGGCGTAGGCTGCATAATCAAAGAGGAATATGTAAGCAATATAAACAAATGGGAATTTATAAGTACAAGAATATTAAAAATAGAGATGCAATTGGAACAACAGAGAAGGACTACACTAATAATAATATACGGACCGAATGACGATGCAAGAACAAACAAGAAGGATGAATTTTGGGAAGAAATGACAGAATCAGTAGAAAATATAAAAGGTAGAATAATAGTACTAGGAGACTTTAACGGAAGAGTTGGTAGAAGGAACAATGATGCTATAGATGTAATAGGGAACCAGGGAGAGATAAACAGAAATAATAACGGAGCAAGGTTAATAAATTACTGTATAGAGAATAATATGATAGTGACAAATACATTTTATATGCACAGGGATATACACAAATATACAAGAGAAGTGATAGGAAGGAACGAGAGATCAATCATAGATTATATACTCATTAATAAGACATTTAGAGAAGATATTACAGACGTAAGAGTAAGAAGAGGCCCCGAAATTTATAGTGATCATTATTTAGTGGAAGCAAGAGTACGACTAGAATCAAAAAGGCAACAAAATAAGAAAGAAATACAGGAGAGAGTAAGAATAAAGGAAACCATAAAATCGTATAAGTTACAAGAAGAAGAAGTGGCAAATAACTTTAGACAGCAAATGGAAATAGAGACAGGGAAAAATGCAAACCAGTGGGAAGACATGGGGCTAGAAGAATTATGGGGATGTTTCAGGGACCACATCCTACAAGCAGCGAAAGAAATATGTGGAAAAACTTCAATAAACAAAGAGAAGAAACAAACAAAATGGTGGAACCAAGAAATAAAAAATCAAGTAAAAGTTAAGAAAGAAAAGTGGAAGTTATATCTAACTAATAAATCAGAAGAGAATTATGCAGAATACAAAACTCAACGAACAAAAGCAAAAGAGATGATAATACAAGCAAAAAAACAAACGTGGGAAGAATTTGGGAAGAGAATGCAACAGGATAGCAAAGGAAATCAAAAATTATTTTATAAAGTATTAAAGAGTTTGAGGAAAGGTAAACAACACAGATCAAAACAAGTGAAAACAAAAGACAACAGAATACTAACAGGAGAAGTACAAATTATGGAAAGATGGAGGGAACATTTTCAAGAACTGTACAACACAAATGAGGCAAACGATGAGTTATATAAAGAAAAAAAGGAGAATATACAAGAAAGAGAAGACAGCCCAATAAAAATAGAAGAAGTACTAGATGCAGTGAAAAGCATAAAGAGAGGAAAAGCGGCAGGACACGATAGGATAACAGGAGAGATGGTAAAGAATTTAGGGGAAAGGAGTATGGAAATGTTAACACAAATTTTGAATAAGGCTTGGAATACAGGAAGAGTACCAGAAGATTGGAGCATCGGAATAACGGTACCATTATTCAAGAAAGGAGACAATAGGGAATGTTCAAACTATAGAGGGATTACGTTACTAAGCGTAATATTCAAAATATATGAGAGAATACTAGAACGAAGACTAAGAAGAAAGATAGAACATCAGATTGAAGAAGCGCAAAGCGGATTTAGGAAAGGGCGAAGCATACAAGACCACATATTTAGTATAAAGCAAATGATAGAGAAGGCGAGTATAACAGATACCGAGATCTATATGGTATTCATAGATTTACAGAACGCGTTTGACAGAATTAGACAAGAAGACGTATGGGAAAGTCTAGAAAAAAGAAAAGTGAGCGTAAAATTAAGAACAGCAATAAAGAGTCTATACAGAAACAACAAAAACTACGTAAGGAAAGACAACAAAGAATCAGATCTGTTTGAAATAAAAGATGGTTTAAGACAAGGCGGAGTAATGAGCCCATTACTGTTCACACTGATAATGGATGATGTTATTAGGGCGACAAGAAAGAAAACAAAAAAAGTACATATCGGTCATAACAATTTAACGCCAGTATATGTATCGGAATGCGCATTCGCGGACGATCTGATGATATGTGCTGCAGGAGAGAAGGATTTACAAAACAATATACAAATATGGGAAGCAGAACTGGGCAGAAGAAAAATGAAAATAAATACGAACAAAACGAAGGTGATGGTTGTGAGTAGGGAAAATAAAAGTGTAAATATAGAAATAAACCAAGAAAAAATTGAACAAGTAGAAGTCATCAAGTATCTAGGGGTGTCAATACAAAGAGAAGGAAATAACGAAATAGAAGTGATGGAGAGAATTAACAGTGCGACAAAACTATATCACAGTCTAAGTAACTCGTTTATAGGAAAGAAGGAAGTAAACGAAAGAACAAAATTAACAGTGTACAAAACAATCTTCAGACCCATTTTAACCTTTGGGAGCGAGAGTTGGATATTGACGAATACAATGAGAAGTAAAATTCAAGCAATCGACATGAAGTATTTGAGAAAAGTTAAGGGAATAACGAGAAGGAATCGAATAAGAAACGACATAGTACGCAAAGAACTAGAAATTGAACCAATCGGAAACGTTATAGAGAAACAACAACTGAGATGGTTTGGACATATATGCAGAATGAACAAAAATAGGCAAGTCAGAAATGTATGGGAAGCAGGAGTACATAAAACCAAAAAGCGAGGACGGCCAAAGAAAACTTGGAACGACGAAATAGCAGTATTACTGAAAAGAAAAAACAAGACCTGGACAGAAGCCAAGGCACTAGCAAGAGATAAGAGAGAGTGGAAGAAATTCGTGGAACAGAATTAAGAAAATAATACCTTACACCTTGCGGTAGAAAGGTTTCCGATTATATATATATATATATATTTAATTTTTATTATTTATTATATTGTTTATAGGTATATCGCCTATTTGTAGCCTAACTCTACTTCTCACTACAACTGTTCAAACTGCGTAAATTTAACCTCCACGTAACTTATATATAAAAGCTTTGCCATTGTTCCAAAACATAACAGAACCTATTCTTAGTAAATTTCTTTAAAATCGACTGGAAAGCATCCTCAGCATTCAATGAAGTTGTTGTTCTTTGAAGTTTTTACTGCTGGAGATAACGAAAAAATGGAACGGGAAAGTTCTCGTTAACTTTTCCATAAATGCAAAGACCACCTGCCAAGTATAATATTCTGCGTTGTGTGAGGAAACTAAGCATTACAGGAAGTTGCTGTTAGTGTTTTTTAGGATTGTATTTCTTAGAGAAGAGTGCTACCTGAAGCTTTATATGCATTTAAGGGACTGGGTTATAATTTAGTGTGATAGTTTTCACTTAGATTAAAATTTTAAAGCAGACGTATAATCACCCAAATTATCCAAAACCGATAAATTTAATAATGTTCAAACGATAGATTTTTCTGTATAGTGCGCCTCTATTTTTACTGATTGTATACTTTTGTGCGTCACAATGCGGATGTCATTTACAGTAATTTACTATCTTTTTTCACCTTTTACTTGAATATATTTCATAGAGAGTATCCAGTACTGACCCAATTCTACTCTGTTTGGTTGGGTGTTAGCAAACTAAAAATGACCCAACTACAAATTACGAGGATGTTACAAATAGTAGAAAGGAAAAAACTTTTATAATAGATAACAGATGCTTAAGGTCGCTAAAGAGTTGTAAAATGATCAGACGATTTTCTATGTAAATAACATTTGCTCTAGTGTGGCTGATTTTTCCAATTAGAGCGTTAATTGGAGTAACAGGACTGTCCTGCAATTCTCGATTTCTCCAGTAACTTTTCGAATATTATAAAGAAGTAGAATCTTAAAATCCGAAATTAATGTTTCGGTTGTGAAATTTACCATATCTCTAAGTGGAAATAAATCAGGAATTAAAAGATAACATGCGAATATTAAAATTAATAAACTTATCTCTGATTTTTTATTTTACGCATTACGTTATTTAGAGGTGTCGTAGCAATAATAAATAATAATAATTTATGATAATTGGCAATTTACAAATTTAAAGAAGGTCAGTTGAAAAATATTTTGTTCGTTGTACCGTTTTGTGGCTAAAAGAAAACAATAGAGATATGAATAATGATAACGATTGATTTTTAAGATTAGATATAGAAGACTGAAGAATATCGGTCCAGCTATAGTACAGAAATAAACTTTAATCTTCTTCAATCTATGTAAAAATGTAGAATATTTCATTTACTTGCAATTCAAGCAACTGTCATGATGTTTCTCTGAAAGCAACAGTTACATGACGTAGTGTTTTAAAGTTTAAAAATAACTGAAAATGGAAGTAAATTCGAAGTAAGTTTCAGTAAATTCCACTTCCGATCTATATTCTGTGGACTTTATTGGCTTCCGCTGACTTGTATGTCTTTCTATAAAAGCAATAATTTGCTAATTAGCTAATTTTAAATATAGTTTTGATATGTGCGTCAGATTAGAAGAAAATTCACGTAAGACAGTTTCATTCCTTTTGCCGTTTTATAAAATTAACTAATTTGCAAAATATAATGAATTTTGTATTTGGCACAGTATGATTGTGGTAACTAAATTTTTGCATCGTGTATCTGTATTAAAGTAATATGTACAAATAAATTGTGTTTCAGTTTGCACCACTAATTCTGTAGATCACTGAATTCTAAGACACCCAGCTCAAACCAGCTTGTCCCTAATTCTATAGCCTTGAATCTTTGTCACTTTGAACTCTTTTGCCACAGTACAACTAGCATAAAAGTCAATAATAAGTAAGAATATATACATTACTTCTAAAACTGTTATGATAATAAGTTAATGCAAAAAATGATGTGTAATAAATTCGTGATAATAAATCAGCTCAATATTTACTTTTCTATAAACTAATTCGCAAAAAGTCGATAAAGATTATCAAAAAAACTAATAAAAATGTATAACTGTAATGTATATAGAGAGAAAAATAGTGAAAAAGTGTATCTCATATTGAAAAAGTAACTTACATAGACATCGGGTACTCGAATAACAAAGATTAAAATACAAACAAACTAACAGGACTGAATTATACAGAGTGTTTGATCCACTGGTGTTTCCTGTACTTCTTATGGATTTTTTCACTAATTTTGTCATTTCTTGTTTTTTGAGAGTAATTAAATTAGAACCAGGTTATTAGATATAAAAATATAGTAATATAATGCAGCATCTTTCATAGTTTCTTTCCAAACTAAATCACTATTAAGAAGAAACCACTTAAGTCACTCTGTATAACGTAGTGATGTACTGTGCTCTGTAATTAAGAACTAACTATGGTGCTGGCATGCTTATCTTTCTTCGTTCGAAAAACGAGAAAATGAAAAACTTCAAGAAAATGAAAAACTATTCGAAAATGTAATATTAACAATTAATTCAACACAATAAGTATGTAAGAAACGAATACAAACAACTCTGTTCGTAATAATAAAAGGAAATAGAAAATATTGAAAACAAACGAAATGGCTAAGGCGAGAATGCCATTTGGTGTCGATATAAATATACTAATAAGTTGTTCCAAAAAACAACAGCAAATTTCTTATTCCAAAAAACAGTTACCAGCCACAGATGCAAACG
This sequence comes from Holotrichia oblita, assembly GCA_023690525.1. NCBI lineage: Eukaryota > Metazoa > Arthropoda > Insecta > Coleoptera > Scarabaeidae > Holotrichia > Holotrichia oblita. Next base: position 65,691,643 of record CM043018.1, read on the forward strand.
CAAACAAAAGGAACCATGCAGATGCAGAAATTTAGGAGAAAACAAGGTAGAATTGTCGAGGGCAGTCAAATTAGTAAATGTTTAAAAGTTTAGGTAAAAATTCGGCTAAGAAAAGTTATTGAACGTTTTATTGGCTAGAAAATAACTGACTTGACATATACAATTTATATATGGTATACTTTCATAGATGGACTATTCAGTAACTTCAACAACTTTTCTTGTAAAATATAAGTGTATCATACAAAATTTAAACTGGTGATGTATAAAGTATAATACAAAATGTTCCTGTTGTAAGAACCTCTTATCATGTAAAGGAATGACTGATTTATGTGTAATATTTGTTTATTATTTTGTGCAAAATACACATAAATCTGTCATATTGTGACTAAGTTGCGTGTTCGTCAAAACTGAAAATCTTTCGGTATGATAAGAAAAATTTCCTTTATTAACTGATAAATTGAACCAAATTTCTCGACATTAATCGAAATATTTCCGTTTTGACAGAGAGTTTATACTGACGTACAATATTCGAATATTTTCGTTTAATACTTACGTGATTAGTTTGTTTTGTTTGAAGCAGTCATGCATATTGCGCGTCGGCACAACCATAGCACAGCCAAAACCAAAGCAGAGCAGAGAAATTAGGGAAAAGAGAAAAACGATTTACGTCAATACAAATCCACTGCAGTAGTAACGAGATGTACTAGTTTAGTAGGTGGGGATGTTTTAGTAGTAATTGTAGTAGTAGAAAAATAATTGATGGGTGGTTAGTTAGTAGTAGGTTATAGTCCTGATCAACTTTGCTTCTCAGTGAATTTGATTATTGTTATAATGGCACTTGTTGTGTTAAGTTAGTTAGCAGTATGGGGTGTATCTATTCATCTACATGTGCATACAATTTTAGAGGCGGAATAAGCATGAGTAATTTTTATGGATGGTATTCAAAAAGTAGACAATGTTCATGTATTGTAAAACGTCATTTGTAGAATTGGGGAAAGAAGTACAATCCCGGCGCAAGAAATCAAACAAATCAATGAAACAAATTCTTACCAATGAGAATAAACATAATACAACTATAAATTTGCACAAACGTTAATTATTGTTATGACAAATTAATCTGGAATTTTCAAAAGCAATAGATACTTTTAATTGGAAATGTTAAAAACAATTAGTCGATATTTATGGCATCGAAACAATCAATTTGATGCAATAGGTGTAATACGAAATCCCAGAAAGTAGATCTAGAAAAAGAAGCCTAATAGTCATCGTGTAGAAGAAATGAACTGAAACTGATTAAAAGTGTTTACATTAAAATATTCGATTTTGAATAAGTAATAGAGCTCGTCATTGCAACATAGTATAAGATCTCTGATACGGTTACAAATTCCTATTATTCTCAACAGATGTCCCTATAATTTGCATGAGTTTATCTTCACGTACGGCCCTAAATCAAAATTTTCTGTTAATAATCTACGTCTACAATTTTGCTAAAAATAGATGCACATTATTCAATATAGCACCTTGTGTAGCAGCGTCATTGATTGTAATTCTAGTTGGCTATGTTTGGTCTTGTATGGTCTTTTAGGTAATCGCGGATGGTGGAATTGTCCTTTCTTTGATCATAAGGTCATGTGCATTGTGCGATTCCGGCTTTAGTTTCATCTAATCCTATCATTACCATTCATTACGTATTAAGATCTCTTTCTAGTATTAGATCTGGTCGATAAAAGTAAATCAATTTTAATGTGAAATTTTAGCCTAATACACATTGACCGAATTTTGTTTATCGGAAAATACTGATCACTCTTCCCGTTATTATTTTTAATGGTGTCTTATTATACTTTACTTATTAAAATATTTGGGGGAACGTGTTAATTCTCGCATCGATAAAATTTCATTGCAGCTTACAAATTAAGTGGCCGACCAGTAAGATCTACATAGAGGGCAATTTTTATTTTATTGATATGTATTCAAATTATTGATCCTCTTTTCGTAAGATTTAGACTAAAGTTAAATAATTTCATTGTTTTTCATTTACATCTGTGGATATTCCTGATAATGCCTGGCATAAATAGTGATCTGGCCACTCAAATAAAATAAACTTGGATTTTCTGCAAAATATTCAAATCAACGTTCAATAACAATAATGGTATTTTCAGATGATTTGGTCTACAATTCCTATATGAGACAATGTCCTACTGTAGGACACTACCGGAAATTAAGATATAATCTCGTAATGAAAATTCTTTAATTAGAAAGCCATCCCGTTACTCAACCTTATCAATTAAACACATATAGTTGAGCAAGTTTACCAATTATTTTCCTTCTCAAAACTTGGAAAATCCTAATACTATTATGAGAAGTTACGCCTTGACGTAATAAATCACAATTTGTTTGATTTCTTTGCCGGATTCTAAGCTTCTTACAATGATTATACAACTATTGTTTTTTCAGGTCTTTCGTACGTCTGCAGATAAAAATATTGTCAACAACGTTTAAGTAACGGAAAATTATGTTACTTCTTCTCGTATACGTATCCCTACCCATGGAATATGATGCTTAAGAAATTTGTAAAAAAAGATAATTTGTCGGATGCGCGTACTTCTTACGTTAGATTCCTCTTTACTCGGTGCTCCGTTATGATTATGATTAAGTAGCTGGTCTGGAGATTGAATAAGTTCCATCTTTCAAATAATATTAACAATAATGTAATAAAAGTAATCAAATGTAATAATAAAAGTGCTTAAATGCATGAACCTGTGCAAGCATCCAATGGTCCGAACTGGGTGTAAAAACGAGATCTGGTATTGTTTCTCTTTATATCTGAGATCTAGTAGATAAATTTTCGAAGCATTGACCGGACTATCGTTGAAAACTACTAAGAGGAAAGAATAAATTAATTGTGATATCACCTGACCACCTTCGCCTTCAACACTTTGCAGTTCTCGCCATTCTTCTATCGTCTGCGCCAAATCAATCTGGCAGAGAGGGACTTTTACCTCACCTATTTGATCGTGCTTGGAGAAACGGTCAAAATCAAAGATGGCGAATACTAGAGTCTTGTTCATCGCGTCAGCATAAGGTATTTGCTAATGCAGAATAGAAAAAATACAATTTAGAATAGTTTCCTCAAGTAGTAAATGGTTTCAGCTGTATTAAGTTGTAAGTTGAAATAACATCGAATACTTACTTTAAAAACGAAAGTTTCATTAAAAACAGGATTCAGTGTTTTTCTGTGGACTTTAGTTTCAAATTTTTTCTTTTTATCAGGAAGTAAGTAAACCTTAACGTAAGGATCAGAAGTACCGCCCATATCTAAAGCTGGTAACTCCTCGGCTTGTATAACAGTCACGGATAAGCTATTTTGATTGAAATCATATTCCAACTACACAAGAAAAAACGCAAGTTAACAAACACATTTCTTTAATTGTATATTTACTTTGTACTGCAGTTTTCCTAATTTTTGTACTTCCATTTTTTCACTTTCATCTAGTTCTTCGGCATTCTCGGTTAACTCATCCGCCTCCGGTTGAACCTAAAATAGATTTGTCAATCTTGCCAAATAATAACGTTTGCGTCACAAACCCTTTCTTTGGTTAAAGAACCTAATGGTTGGATAGCTTTGAGATCTACCAGTTTTCCTTTCTTTCCGTCTTTTGTTGCTCTCCGTTTTCGGAAACATCTCCTTATGCAGCAAAGGCATATTCCCAAGATTATAGCTATGATCACTATAAACAATTTGAACAGTCGTACTAGCACCCATAATTCTAGAAATCATCTAAAATACTTACCTATGGCTATGGTATATACTGCCCATTTTGGTAAACCGGTTTCATCGCTAATTCCTTTTGTAGCAATGTCCACAAAATTCGGCGCAGGACTTGTCGTTGTATGATTGGCGGTGCCTAATTAACAACAAAAATTAATGTTAATGGAAGCTATTCTTCTATTTAAACAAAGTGTAGTAGTTAATTGTCTTTTAATTTCAGATATTTTTCCATTTGGGTAGGTCAAATAAAACAGGAACTAAGTAAAAATCAATTTATACTAGAACATTGTTATGTTTTCTGTAACGAAAACACCATAATTTCCTTATTATTTGACTTACAAGGGAAAGATATCTGAGATTCAAAGATAAGTATTACAGGTATATAGATATTAATTGTTAATTGTAAGTGTTTAGTTTTTTCATGTCAAATCTTATTACCTTATTTGCATGTATCATATCATTTAGCCTATATGCTATTAAAGCACAATATGAAAATTGAAGATTTAGAATGAGAAAGAGATAGAATGTAACTTCATTTTTTTATTGTTATATATTATCTATATTTGTAACCACTTATTTTTCTATAATAATAAAATTGGCAACACATTTTTTTTTCATTAGGACGCATGGCAAAGTACCAAGTACCACGTACTTTACAAGTTTCAAAAATGGACACGAATTCGCGAAATGTTTCACGCACGAAGTTTATACAATATTTTTTGTACGAGAACTATAATAATAATACATATTGTTAAATACCTTATCGTTTATGACCATATTATTAAGATTAGGGATTTATGATTTTAAAATGTCACTAAATTAATCAAGTTCGAGGAAGTACCAACTTTACTTTTACGCACTCGTGTTTAAAGTGACTTTTTACGCACGCAAATCGAATCGTGAAATGACAGGTTTTGATAAGCGAGTACAAAAATGCATTTTTAGTACGAATGAAATATGCTATCTCAAATGGCTTCTAGTTAGCACCACCATCACTGTCGAATCCCATGTTCTAAAAATGTTCTTTCATTGAAATGTTTTTAACAATTTTAATATTAGTCTACTTTTTGTACAGGACGATTAACAGCATCCTGGAACGGCATGGTTTCTTGAAAATAATTTGCAAGTATGTTAAAAATGATAGGTGACTGAATCTTATCAGTTAGCCCCAACTAATGAGATATGCAGGCAGTCTAGATATCCTGCCATTGCTTAGGATAGTTCTATTACACCGCCATATCAGACACATGCATATAATGAATATAGTTGTAAAACACTGTTGGACAGAATTTACAAGTACACCCCCTATATTTCCAACAGGAGGAGATACAAACGTAACCATATATGGCGGAAGCAAGAGATATAGAGACCTCACAAAGTGATCACTACTATAGATACAGTAAAGGAGTACGTTGTCTGAATCCGCAGATGTTGGAGAGCTTTGCCAAGCCAGTGTGTGTACGTGCTACATATGCAATACACCATTGGTAGCGTTAGTTCGAAAGAAGGCAAGTTGTTGGAATGCATTTAACAGGTTTGTCTCTCTGAAATATCGTATGACATATGGGGCTATTTCTGAGAAATATTTAGTAGGTATAATAAAAGTGGTATTCACTAGTGAAATGTGCGGCAGCAGATGTTATTTCATACGGCCGGACGTACACGTCTAATGCATGTAGAAGAATCAATGACGGATCGCGTTATGGAGAGCGAATGTTATCATCGTCGTATCATAGTGAAGAGCTATGGAGACGAGTTGAAGCGAAATGGTGGGCCAATTCTTCACATCTCTTACAGTATATGGTGCACTAAATACCTTATTATATTGCTGTGATGTACCGCCGCGCTGCTGTTAATACATCTTTATCTAGCGACACAGCGTCGCTCCCTGATAAGTAGCTATATTGATTTTTACTACTTTATGGTTATACAGGGTATGCTCATAAAGTAAATTGAATTCATCAAACTGATAACTGTGAGTTTCACGAAAGTTTCAGTCAAATTCCTCGAGTCAAAAACTGAGGTTTCCTGAATCTGTAATAATACTCGGTTGTACATATATCTGCGACCCTGCGTAACATTCACAGCAAATGTATACGAGAACACTTCCTTTTGGTTTATATGTCAGACGCTTGGATACAGAATCAACTAAAGACATTTCAAATCAACAAAATCTATGGCATCGCTTTCAATATCTCATATTTTCGTTGACGTAAAAGATGCTTTACATTGAACGTTTTTTCGACAGCTCTATTATTTACTGCTATTAGAATATCTCCCTAATATTACATTTGCCTAACAAAGCATTCATTCAGATCTATTATAGCATGTAGGTAGGTACACATTTTTGCTGCTTTATGTCTTACTAAGCTTGCATATGTTTAACACATACAAAGTATCAAATCAAAATTACGTGAAAAAGCTATAACCACCAGCATTAGCAATCAGAAATAGCAGAATCCAATAAAAATAGACTGATTTTGTTGTAAAAATATCAACTATCATGCAGATATACTGCTAGAAATCAAAGACTATTGGGGTATATGGGTGACTTAGTACAGAGTAAATGCTTTAAAGAGGTAAGTATTTATAGCAATATCGATTTTCCTTTATTTTTCACAGTCGCATATATATTATAATGGCTTTCACTGATACAGGAATCCACTCAATTAAAAAACACGGCGGGCCATTATTTACCAAAGATAGAAAACAGGTTAAGTGTCAGTTGTAAGGAGGTATAGCGACCATAAAAAGCGTTGTCTCTCTGGTAGAAAATAATATAATCCACTGAATTAAAAAACACGGCGGACCATTATTTAGTAAAGATAATATAGAGTATCAGGTTAAGTGTAAGTTGTAAGAAGGTATAACTCATAATAGAAACAATAGCAAACGTTGCGTCTCGTGCAGAAAATAATATAAAAATAATGCGTAGTAAAAATAACGTTTACTACGTAAATAAAGTTATCAGTGGAGTTACTTCATACATTTCGTTATGATTTGTAGCTAACGTCTACTATTTAAAAATTATCGAAGATTACAAATCTGTTTTTGCCAGTAAACAAGGTTATCAAAACAAAGCAGTTTTTAATAGGTCGATGAACATTTCCCAAATAAATATTAAGATTAGATAAACTTTTAATACAGTGTCGACATTAACATCTGACTGACTTGGAAATTAGACGAGCTTGAATTTGACTGCAGAAGAACGTTGTCCACACTATTAATACTTGAATCGTCATATTAAAATTTATTTGTTTTCTGTATTCAAAACCTGAACTTTTTTTCAACGATTAACTATATTTTTACAATATTTGAGCAGCAGAAATGAAGTAATCCAAACGTTATTACAGTTCAGAAAAATAGTATAGAAATAAAAATGTATTTCCATTTTCTATAAAAGTTCCCGTTAGCGGAAATTTGACTGACTTTAATACATGTGTAAGTTTAAAAAGATACGTTACTGCTGGTAATGATAGTGAAGCATTTACATTGTACCTTTTAAAAAGAGAAAACAGAAGCGATCTATACAAACTGCAAGTGATTCGTGGCTGTGAGTTTGATAAATTATGTATCGGATCATCTATTTGTGATAAGTATTTATTTTCCAGACGAAGCATTAAAATCAATAAGCGTAGCAGTAAGTACAGTTTTGGTATTTTTGAAGAGAGAGAATACATACATATGAATTCTCCCTGCTTAACCTGTAGGTGTGCACCGACCACACTGACGGTAATATACTATTCTTGCAATATTATTTATCTGCTTCTAGAGATTCATACGTTAGAGAGTGTAAAAAAATCCATATTGAATAAAAATACTCTTTTTATTATAATTGGCCGCGACTAATTGGAATCTAGGTAGCTTATTGAAAGATGTTCACGGTGAAAGAATTGCTTTAAAATAAGACCTTATCAGGTTTCAGAAAGCTGTATAGTTAGAACTGATTCGGTGGACTATTAGTAAAATGATATTTATCAGGCAAGTATTACAGTTCGGTCGAAGGAGAATTGGATTCTCCTTTGGGCGTTTTTGACCTCTCAGGTCACCATTCTCTGTTGAGATATAATTCACAGACATACTACCGACAGCGATAGTATTATATGATAACGTTTATGCAAATATTAAGTCTGATGAACGTTGTAGAATATATATACATATATATATACTATATGCAGACGAATTAATTCATAATTTAAAAAGTTTTACCGAAATATCGCTACGAGTACTTTGTTATCTTAATTTTTATAATATAATTTGCCTTATTATTAAAGTAATCACAGTTTAGTACCAATTAGAACAACTAATAAACATTGCGCTTTGAAATTTTGCATGTAATGATCATTTTAAATTGAAAGCACCCAGCACGAAGGGTGCTTTCAATTTAAAATGATTTTAGTTTTCCATTTCGGAATGGAATTAGATATTTTTTTATTGATTTGTGTTGCATAAGTCAGTTTTGTCTAATAAATCTTGCATCTAAACCAAGTCCTTTTTGAATTATTCCTATTTTTATTAAAAAAATTACAGCTATAGGCTATTGGAAATAACTACATTGCCAAAAAATGGATTCATGTACAGATTCAAAATTGGAGGTAAACTTCACAAAACAATACTGGGAGTTTGGGAGAAAACTTCAAACTTCCTATCTAGAAAATCGATACCGTATTATGATTTTCAAATAGCACCTAGTATTTTTGCAGTTCTACTGCATAGTAAGTTTAAAATTAAAGGCAGGGCGTATTTATCTCCCTATACATAAATGTTATAGTTTTAGAGTTATTTTGCAAAATATAATGAACTTTATTTTACAAAATCGCCTAATCTATGAATGGTAGCATAAATACCAAACAAAAAAAAACAAAGTTTCCATTGTTTGTGATTATTAGCATTTTTATCGCAATCACAGTCTAGTTGACGATTCTTACGGTATGGGAAAACATTATTCAGCAGAAAAATACTGCACTCAGCCGCTAGGTATAAATTTTTTTATAAAAAACTCGTAGAAAAAATTAAATAATTCCATTTCAAATAATAATAATATTTATTTATTTCAAAACTTAGAAACTTAGAATATCATTAGATGTTTAAAAAATCATAGCAGGAGTAACAACTTAAACTTAATAAATACAATTGCACTTTTTTCCTAAAACTGTTATTGTTACTAATGGTCTTTAATTCATCAGGTAGCTTATTATAAAGCTTACATACCATAAATAATAAGTTCTTTTGGAATGTGGTGGTACTGTGTGTTGGAGGAAGCAAATAAATAGGACATCTAGTAAAATAATTATGTTCTACGCTGCAGTCGAAGTAGTGCCGATTCTTATAAACAAAGCACACAACTTCCAAGATATACATATCGTGAAATGTCAAAGGACCATTTGTTTTAAAAGCATCACGTCACGAATCTCGCCATCTTAGATCGCAAATCATGCGGATTGCTCTCTTTTGACGGATGAACACGCGATGTGCATCTGATGCATTACCCCAGTGGATCAATCCGTATCGTAAGTATCCCATATAGCTTGTTTGTCAATAATACTTTCATTTCTGTAATTTCTACGAGTACAACACGAATTATAGCAATAATATAAATCTATTTTAATTACTGCCGAGTTATTACGCTTTTTAGCTTTCATTCCTTTATAAATGGTGTTTATTTACCTTCTAGAATACGGACGCATTCATACTTCACAATAACATAATACATTTCATGCTAGCCGTCAGTAAATTTCGGTATACCTATGCATAGAACAATGTATTTGGACACAGTTTCTTATGTATGTATGTATATACATATTTACATGCACAATGGTAAAACATATCTTCGCAAATATTTATACGCTACGTCTATGAATAAATCAAATAGTGAGGTAATCAGAGCATGTTAGCCATTTAAAGGATATCAAAGCCGAAGGAATTTTGCAATGAAAAGACATTTCATATGATAAAAATAGGATGTTTTAGTTTTGGGCACTGACGTGGACGTTAATCAACCACTACCTAGCTTTGTAACACACTAACTTCGCAAATTTTAAATGAAAACTTCATTAATCTAAACCGAATATCTGGGCATCAAAATAGAATTATGGACTTCCAATATTTCCTGTACAAGCTTCTACGAAATTGATTAACTAAGAGAACTAAGATTCTACTCTGTTTGGAGTCATTATAATTTATAAAAAATAAAGAACTAGAGTCGTTTTTCTAGCGAAAATCTATTTTTTCTTATAGGTAAGTTCTCTTTCTGGTTATTTTTTCATTCGCGTCAAATCACAAGCCCATGTCTGTCTTCTAGATTTTTCAATGGTTTTGTTGTAATATATTTCTTATAATTTCGTGTTTTTTTACGTTTTTCATTCTTGCTATTGCCATCACTTTTCTTGACTACCTCACTTTTGCAGATTCAAGTGTTGCACCGTTCAGTTTTCTTCTTCATCTATATTTTTGATTTGTGATGAGTGCTAACTCTAGCGGCTTCTTAAGGCTGTGCGGTCAGTAAATAAAAAAATAAATAAAACACAATTGTTAGGATTATTATAACAAAAGAGCACTAAAAGAAAAACGACGAAGAGATAATTGAGTGATATTGAAAAGGACGCATTTTTTGTGTAACCGGGAGAAACAGAAATTGTATTGTTTTAATCGAACCTCGTTATGATATAGCATATATATAGCGTATATGTATATAGCATATACAGGATTATTCAAATTTACCGCAACACCTATACCTATATTTTTAAAGCCATACAAGTTTTCAACAAATTTTTTAAACAAAAGTTGGTTGCAGTCTTAATAATTTTTTTTCGTAATCTTTACCAAATGGATTGTCCGGAGAAACATAATTTTTACTAACATTTTGCTGTATTACTTAGCTACCTCTGCAACTTTTACTGTGTTAAGAATTTATAGATTTTATTATTAGCGTGAAGTTTATGTTTATGGTTTATATATTATTTTAAAAAATTGCAATAACTGTGTTAGTTGAATCCCTGGCTCTAGCCATTACTTGTATTTGCTGTTTTCCTTTGTTATATATTGTTATTTACTCTGATATGTTTACTCGCTTTGTTATTTAATTAATACGAGCTGTGGTTAGTAAACAAGTTTAATGCTCCAATGCTTTTTATTCAATATACGCCTCGATCACATATGTACTACTCCAAACGGTTATTTAATTGCTGGCGGTAATGTTTCAGACCTTCTTCTGACTCGAAATAAATTTTTTTACGCACAGGTTAGATGGGTTTTGTGAGCTTTCCGACATACGAATTTTGCACTTCCTCTAAAACGTCAGAATAAACACAGTCCTTTATTTTCGATGTGTGAAAACAATCGGGCCACGAATCGTATGTGATTTCCTTGCTACTCTTTCTTTTTTAACTCACTAGCCAACTTGACCACGAGATTAATCAATAATCATCACCATATACATATGTATCATAGGTCATTCAAGTAAATGTCACATTGATACACAATAAGATTTTCACATTCAACATAATTCTAACGTAGCTCAGATACACGGCCTTCACACAATTAACTACGAGAACTATAAATGTTATTATAGTCTAGTAAGGTAGAGACGTACACTGTGTCTCTTACCCCACTCTACCACCTTCCCTTTAACTTTTGAAGAATAAGTTCAAATTTGGTATATGTAAATTATAACTGAAACACGTTTTCTTTTAGTAATTAACTAGCGATGTAATCAGTAAAGACGCCGCTACTATTGTCAATTATTTTTTTATGAGGACAATGTACGAATTACACCTGATTTGAAAGCTGCTCAAATTGCTATTAATCTATATTTTTATGTTAAAGACAGTCGTTTCTTTTATGAACAAATCGCTTAAATGTGTGATTTAACGAATTCTCAATTAATATTTAATTCAATTAGTAATTACAACAGTGCAACTAAATATTTTTAAAATAAATGCTCAAAATGTCCATCTCTAACATGTTGTTAGTTCAACTTCCTGTTAAAAACTCTTCTCTCCCCCGCTGAAGAGTTTTTGCGTAAATTGGTCTACATTTTCGGTAAGACGGCTCTTCAGTAACTCAATGTAAGGAATTATATCAGGTAGTTTATAAGTAACTCCACAAAAAGAGGGTTAAATCAAGAGACCTATTGGCCACTTTATTGCACCCAGACCTCCTATTTATGGATTAAGATACTCTTCATTAAGACATCTTACTGCAGCAAAATAGTGTGGAGGAGCACCATTCTGTTGAAAATTTATTTTCAGGTCTCCAAATTTTTCTCGAGAGTTTCCAAAACGTGAAATTCAATAGTATTTTGTAACATTTTAAAATACATCTCTCCTGTTAAATTTCCATTTAAACATAGAGGGCTATGTGGTTCACATTCATTTCTTCTAGAAATTGCATGTAGCTCTCGCGAGAGATTCGTATCACTTTAGTATCTTACATTTAGAATTAATGTGACTTCTTGAGTCTATTGTCATAAAAAAAAACTGGACTAATGTAATTAAGAAAAATTGATAATGTACTTCAGCTATACTTTACGTATGCCAAATTTGTTTCGATCGATCTTGTTAAAATGTTAAAGATGGAGGGCAAGGAGGGGCGAGAAATACGCTTCAGATGCGCACTGTATAAGTCATAAAAACACATTTTCAATTATTCTGCAAGTGAATCATTTCAGATTTAAGCTTATTACTATAACATATCATATCTACAAATGTACTTCAATTCGTTACTCCAAATAATAAATAGGTAAAATCAAAACCGAAAATTTTATCCTAACTGACAAATGAAACATATAAGTTTCGGCTCAAACAATGAGAGCACTGGGAGCAAACCTCGAAGTAGCAGGTGTTTAAGAAAACGTGCCGAATAACATTTTGACGTTCTGTTAGAAACGAACCGTTTGATTTATTAACACTACCTCCTTAATACTTGCAAATACGTTCCGTCCTGCTGCCTTCATTTTCCTTTCTACTTTAAACCGCTTTTCAGATATTTTATTCCTCACATAGTTTCAGCTGAATCTGGGTTGATCTAAACCAAGAGATTACGTGGGTGAATATAGCAGCGTTTCCATTACTATTCTTTTATCTCGAGAATGAACGTTAAAATGATTGACCATTTTAGACCTTCATTTTATTGAGATTTTTTAGTTCTTAAACTTTAACTACTAAAGTTGCGTAAAATTCAATCATCAATGTACACAAGGCAAACTACATAATACAAAAATCTGATCTTAACAGTATCTTTTAAAAGTTACTAAAACGCAAAGGAATTTAATTGTATTTTGATGTAAACTATTGCAATGTTAAAAGTTATTTTACTGAAAAATATTTTTTTCTCGAAAGAAATAGGTACTTTTGTGTCCATTTGGAAAGTTCTCATAGTTTTTGTAGGAAACAGTTGTTTGTGTATGTAGTGATTCTTCATCTCATAACATTCACTCAGCTATATTGAAAACCTCTAAAAAATTATAGTGGCACTTGTTAGAAAGTCTATTTTCCAAAACAGAAAGCAATTAATGGCATATAAAAATATTCTATTTATCAGAAAATGTAAAATATTTACTGTACTATATATAGTAGGTATATCAAATTAAGGATTTTTCGAGTAAACTAAATTTATTGTATGAAACATTTTATATACAGTCTATCTAGTTATGTATGTTTATCAACCGTAGTAATGGCGCTCATAAATCATTTTATGAAAAGAGTATATATAATTTTATAGGTCCTTTTCTTGCAGTTACATATAATTATACTTTTTGTTTTGAACGTATGCTGTTGTATGTTAAGTTGTATTTTATACTTGTGAAATCATAAAATCAGATCGGCGACATGCCATCTTTAAAAATTAAGCTTTTGCTTGTTTTTTGACACTTTGTTAGCTTATAAATAAATAAAATACATTTTATTCAACAATCGTAAGTAGCATCCAAAATAGTTACCCGTTGAATAGGTATCGATTATGTTATCTATGTTTCATTCATGTGTGTTATCTATTTATTTTTGACAATGGAGATACTTTTACGGTTGACAGTAACACCAAGATTTTATCAGACCTTTTAACTGTGAAGAACTGTAGTTTTCGTCATTAGTGGACCAACTTAGGTTTCTAGTATGAAATGAAGAATTAAAGTACGAATATACTCTAAAAAAAGCAACAAAATAAAATACTGCGAAAGCAAAAGTTTAAATAATCCAAAAATAAAATAAGACAGAAACGGAAACAAGGCCGACAGCTGAAACACAGCGTATCAATCTACTTCGCTAATATGAGAGAGGATACTACACTGACACTAGCAGTATACCACACTAGACGCAAGGGATTGTTAGAAAGTTATGGTGACTCGACATGTTAACCACATAGTACGCAAAACTTTCTATAGAATATCTTCACTGCTGCTCTAATCCATGTGCCATAGCAACCGAAGTGAATATATAGAATTTGTGGATAATATTCAGATACCGCAGAAGTAGAGTTATCCACAGAGTCGAGAGATATGTTGCATGTGTGTGCTTAACTAAGCAGTTTCTCCAGTATAGGATTAATGAGGGCTAGTACGAATTTGAAGTAACTACACATTGTGTGTCGCATTATTGGTAAAATTGAAGTTTTGTTGTAATTTTGACAGTGAGACCTTAGACACGGATATTTATACGTATAATCAGAATTATTTTGGCAGTAGTGTAATGCTGGTAAATACTTAAACGTAAAACGTTCCAGCGTGAATTTATAATCATTATTGGCATTTTTACTATCTAGCAAGTTTGTGGCATTGGAAAATTAAAAAATATTTTTCACTGTATTATATAAATATCATATTTAATCGTTAGATACCGGTTTCAGTTATTGTATCATTATGTTAGATCACGTGGTACATTTCCCCCACATTTAAAACGAGGATAGCGCGGAAGCAGTTTTTATAATAATAATCACTATATTCTTCTAGAACTGCATAAAACGTGGATAGTCAGTTACATCAATGAGCGGTTATAGAAAGTCATTCAAGAGTGCATAAATCACACTCTGACGGTGAAAGTTAAGAAAAACAAGATCATTACCCCATTTAAAAATTAGGGGCCAGAGGAAGCCTGCTGATTGAATTGAAAGACCGGCGGTTGAAAAGACCAGGCATAGACTTGTTATTTAAGAAGCAGCAGCTTTGGAACATTTACGTAAACGGCACAGTGCAGATCCAATTATGGGAATTTTAATTTGCTACAGAAAACATTACAAGAGGCCAATCTAAGCGCTAAACCTGTCAATGTATGCAAATAATGCAATGTATGCAAATAATGTAGCATGTGTAAATATAGAAGGAACCAAGCATACTCCTTTAGTAATTTCAAAAGGAAAAAGCATGTCGAATTCGTGGACTTCAGATAGTTATATACCTATCCATTAAAAAAACTCAAGATGATTAAAGAAGACTGCTTAAATTGTTTCAAAAATGTATCATGAATTGTAACGGACACTGCAGCCATGTAAGGGTAGATGTGGTAACTTCACCTTGATAAAATAATATAATTTTAATAAAGCTGCATACATCTTATTTTAGAGGCTTAAACACCTCTTGGGATAATTTTATAGCAACGTGATAGAGAAAACAGGATAGCGAGAATTAAAAATTGAATTTTCGAAATGAGTGAGAAAGGTCTGGCTTAAAACTATGGGCAAAACATAATAATTGGTTTTGAAGCTACTGACTTACCTAGAATATGAAAGTAAATAAAAATTCCATTGCAAACAAATCCGTGCTTAATCCAGGCGATTTGTTATGGTATTAGATAAATTACTAAATAACCACATAGAACAAGACAACCTTATTCACGAACACTGCACCCTATCAATGATATCACGCCTGTATGTCTAAGCAGGACAGTTTTACGAATGATAATAAATGATAAAGCATTTGATATTCTTACAAAAATAGACCATTTTCACACATCAGGAGATGATATTTTTAGATTTATTGTTGGCCGTCATCAAAAATGAGCAATAAGAAGCCCAACATTTAAAACGAAGAAATATTACAAATATTATTGAGGTATTAACTATAACGGATGCGAATATGGAAGCAGTGAACACTGCATAATATTTCAAAAACTGTGGTAAGGAAGGGAAAAAGAATGACTAGCAAAATATATATATATATATGTACATTAAATTTTTGCAGAAAGCAGCTCAGATAGAGATAAAAACAATAATTATGAATTATCTAAGGATTGTTTAGCTTACATGGAAGTTTTTCATAAGAAAGAAAGTTTACATGCACCAGTAGTGGTAAACAACCATGTTTTTGTAAAATTTGAAACTAATATGAGTACTATGTTGAGAAAATTATCTGGAAGGAAAGAAATGGAGAGTATAAAGTTTCGTGTTTGAGATATAAGAATGATTTTACTAATAAGTTTATTCGCCCTACTGTTGAAGATACGTCGATATCTTTTGAAGATATGAAAAAGAAAGTTGCCCAAAATATGTGAACAAGGATTATATCACATTTCATATTAATAGTAATTCTCATAATATTTGGTAGATAGATCGTTATCTTTTCAAGATCTTAGGTTATTCTATTTTTTGTACAGTGTTAAGTGTTTCATTCCGCTTTAAAAAGTTTGAATACTTTTGTTAAATATGTTAATTATGAATATAGTTTACACATATTTATTATTCTCTTACTCGCAGTCTCCGTAATTTTATTGTTTATACTTTAAAAGATTCCTATGCTTAAACAAACTGCCTCGTTAAAATTACGCTTTACGTACTCCATTAAACGAACAAAACATTTTGTATAAAAAGTAACGAGGGATAGTGCTTTTCCCCACTACATGTATGAAATGCAGTAATCCACGGTAAAATGAAAAATTAATTATCAACGTACCAGTTCTAATATCACAGGTAATTTCTTTACTTAGAACTACTTCCAGTAAGTGGTTGTTCTGATTGAAAAAGAGCATAATAATACAATTAATTACATGCATGGCAGAAATTGAATTTATTGTTTTGAGGTGTGCACTTGCCCCGCTTGACCCTACATTGAGCTATATTAAAAAAGAACTCTATAAATGCTTTCTGATAATATCGATTGAATAGGTTTTTGGTTGTGCGAAGAGTAATCGCCCCTTTGGGAGAAAGTTTGGAAGAATGCTACTTTTATGTTTCATTTTTTAATTTGTGCTATAATAATTTGGATGTAGGGTACGTACAATAATGAATAAATATTGCCAGTTTTTTTGAGGATAGGAACTGATCTAGCGAGTCGCTCATCTCTTCTTTTTGTTTATTTTATCTTTTCTTTCAGGGAATTTCACCTTGTACTGTTTATTTGATTACTATTCTTTTCTTTCTGTGTCTACCTATTTGATTTTCCATTTCATTTTATCTATTAAACTAACATAGCCTATAGAGAATTGAAAAACTAAAATTAGTAGAGGAAACTACAATAAATTACTTACAAATAATAAAATCACAAGGTTAGCGAGACCCATAAAACCAACAGTAACCACAGTGCTAGTGAACCTAATTAAAATTTTAACCAAGATACAGTGATATATAGATACAAAAGTTGCAGCAACATAGTTTATATGAAAAAAGTATTTTGATATAAGTTGTTGGAAGAAATTAGTGAGTAAACAATATTACGGTTCATTATAATGTTTTTAAGTACTATATACAGTATTATAAAATAATAATGATCTATCCAACTAAATTTCAACGAGAAAGAATGGTTAAATAAAGACGGCTGTTGGTACTTGTGCTGTGATTTTCAATGAAAATTTAAAAAGAATAAGAAGATTCATTAAGATTAGAAATAAAATAAAAAGTATGCTGAAGAGTGAAACCCAAAACGTTCATGAAGGTTGAAGTTCATGAAGATGAATTATGTAAAAAAGAGCATACAATATTACAATCTAATAAAAAAACAGGAACGGTGAGTGTTTCAGACGTATAAACAAAAACTGTTTGAAATAGAGTAAAAAATTTCACCAGTATATAAAAAGTTATTGTAAAAAGGTAAGTAACTAACTAGATGTCAGAAAAATATATTTTTCTTTACTAGGAGTACAGGTCAGTGGATTTATATAATGCGTAAAGTGGGTATGCATGCAAAATTTGGGTGGGGTATAGTGTATGTTTTCGTACGGAGCTATCGAGTTCTATTGCGGAATTTTACAAGTTATGTATATTAAATAATGTAGCCGTTTTTTAAGTCGAAAACATGACCATTGCCTAACTTGATTTCCTGAAACAACAATCGAAAGATCAAATATTTACTAAATCCTTTCCAGTCCGTGCTTGCCCTGACACCAGGGGTTAAAGGAGTTTCATAAATTATAAATTACTATATATTGTCTTTATCTACTATTACCAATCGAACACATTCTTAAGGGTTCAAAAGATTTTTAGTTATCATGATAAGCAATAAAGTGCACAACTAACAAGAAAGAATCAGTACTAAAACACACTTCTATGCCTTAATATGTATATCAACATATTTATGTATGTACAGTGATCTGCAAATATATCTGAACACGTCTAAATAGAGAAATACCCTGTGCCCAATACCTTATTCCAAACAGCCGCAGGGCCGGCATACCTCCTGCGAAGTGAGTAAACATCGGCGTGATGTGTATGTATACTATTATATATGTACATATGTTACTCAGGTGAAAAGCTTTTAGACGTCTTGATATAAGATGCAAGTAATGAAACTTTCATGAAAAAATAAATTATTAAATGTCTTTTTCTAGTCTTTGGCGTCCCTGATTATATTGCATTCTAACTTCACAAAATATTTTGTGAAGTTAGAATGTAATGAAGGTGCTAATAGAAACCAAAATTGTTAGCAAAGGTAGTGATGTAAGTGTAATTTAATTATGTTTAATAAAAATTAATGTATTTATATTAACAATTTCTTAACGTGTAGTTAGTGTTCTATCCATGGCTATATATATCAATGATTTCATTGGTTACAGATATTATTTAGCAGACATGTCCGAAAATTTTGATATTGTTTGTTATTAACCTTTCAATTTATTCTGATGATAATGTTGTAATTCAAGATTGTTTACGGGAATCAGAATAAATTTGAGCTATAATTAAGTAATTCTATGTATGATAGGGAGTAAAGCATAAATAAAAATTCCATAAAATATGTATACTAATATTTAAAGTAAAATACAGAAAAAAAAAGACTGTACTGTACTGTAAAAAAATAAATAATGCTCAATAGAATGCACCATTTTAATTTTAAAATAACGTATATTTTAGATTAATATAATTTATAGATTCTATTTACAGTTAGGTACTAAAGAAGTAAAATAATAAAGTAGTCGTAACAAAAGAAATAATGTATGACAAAAAGTAGAGTAGATGTAGAGTAATTAAAATATACTGGATACAACGAAAATACGTTTTTCATAAAACGTTCGTGTTTTGTTGATTGTTGTGGTTTTCCACCGCTCACAGGTCGTGACTTCCGTACGAGCTGTTTTTCTTGGTTGGTGGCAGTTAGCAATGAAGACACGAGTAAATTCACTTCAACTATTTTATTTACACATTAAAACTAGATACAATGTCTAGTCTGCCGGCTGGCGGCCTAACAAAAATTCAGCTTAAATACGGAAGAGGCATTCAATTGCTCCTGACCGATTACAGAAATTGACTCAAAACACTGACTATTGTTGTTAAAAAGTTTAGTTCTCCCCACCACCAGGACACCCTTTCGGTTTTTCCTTTCCGAGAAGTTGTTGGGAATTCCAAATGGCCTCAAATAAAGTTAAACACACATTTATAATAATTCTTTACAATTAACTAGGAAATTCCAAATTAAAACGAATATAATTGGTTATATGGCTGAACTGAAGGTTTAACAGAATAGTTTTGAAAGATAAATGCAACAAAATGGCATTTAGTTAGAATTAAGAAAGGTATTACCGGCGTAAATAATAAAGATGAAATCATTGTACGTTTGCTTAAGATTCTAAACGTTAAGTTGTACATGAGCAATAACTAGAAAACTAAACAGTTTGTATGTTTTCCTGATTTAAAGTTCATGAATGTTGTTCGAAACGTTCTCTGAAAGATACGATATCTATTCTAGGTTTGTAAGCTCATTAACAGGAAAATTCTCTTTTTAAATATTAATTGTTAAAAGCAAGGTTTAGCATAAAATAAAAAATACTTAAACTAAAAGGATAAAAGTAAATTCTTTGTGTTACATACATATGCTCCATTTGTTTCCTACTTAATACTTTTTTGATGTTTTGATCAACTAACACTGTAGTAGAAGTCTTCATATAATTTTATTTTTAAGTGTAACCCTATGGGTATCAAAACTATCATAGTAATTAATGTAAATATTTTAATCATAATTTCTTTTGTTTAATATTGGACACATACTATCCATAATGAAAAATAAATTTAAACTATCCATATTACCGTAGTTATTTATTTTATTGGCAATTGTACTCGACGAAACTATGTATATACATATTTCTTGTGTCAAACTAAAATAAAATATTTTATAGTGTTTTCTGGATATTCACGATAAAATCGCTTAGAAAGCAGCAATCATAAAAAATATAGACTAACATGTTTGATAGTGCCCGATAAAAAATTATTACATGACAATGATGCTACGTGAATTTTCTTCAACTGAATGCTAATTTTCGTTGGTTCTGTATATATTGAAATTATTTTGAAAGCGTAAATTTTATACATGATATCTTAGGCCAAAGAAACTAGCCAAATATATACAGAATTTTTGCCATAAAGACGTGAACTTGGGTAAAACTGGAAGTATTACAAGCGTAGCGTCAATAATTTAATTAATGAGACCGGGTAATACTATCCTTCACTACAAGTTTTCAGATCTGCCACATTTCGGGAACATCGAAAAGTTCTAACAAACTAGCTCCATGATTAACCTTAAAAACTGATGTAAATTCGAAGAAGATCGCCACGTTTGCGTCGTATACATATACATGTTACATGGCGTAGAATAATTAGTGCTGCTGGAAGATATACAGATAATGATTAGGACCGTTCTTTAGCAGCGTCGTAGTATCCTATTGTTTTTAGTTTGATCTTTGCATTTTTATTTTCGTCAATTTAGCTTATATTATATGTAATTTAACAACAAGATGACCACATTATCTTCTTGTTGAATCACATGTACAAAATCAGGTTAAAATTGGTTATTAATTCAAACATTACAGTGCATGCCATTTTAATGACTTCAACTGTATCGATGAGAAGTACTTGCGACCGTTGTTTTGGAAACGATTAATCACGTGCTTTAACCTTACACTAAGCTTCTGTGAAATCTAGCAGTATAAACCAACAAATATCGACAGGATAGCATATAAAGTTATAACACAATTTGATTCTGATGTTCAACATAACACTTTTAGAAACATTTATTTCTTTCTGCAAAATTAAGAGAGCGAGGTTAATGGATGCAAATTTATAGCATTAATATTCAACAAGTAAGTTATGAAAAATTTGCGTACTAGCCCAGCTATAATAAAATACAATTATATAGACAAACATTATTTTTTATGGAAGATTAAAACTAGTAATAAAAAATTGTTTATGACCCCATAGTTTTCCTGATCGTGCTCAGTACTGTCAATGTTTCAATGAAATATGTAACAATACGATGCCTTTTTTCAGTCATGAACCATGATTTCATCTCAGCCGATATGTAAATTCACAGAATAATAGAATTTGGACTGCAGCAAATCTTTATGTTTTAGTAGAGTTCGTTGCAACCCCAAAAAAAAAAAACCGAGAATGATTAGCGATGTTCAGAAAGAGTATCTTCTTCCATTAAAATATTGGTTTAAAATGTTTGAACAACTAGAATAGTTTCATTATTTCAATATGGTGCTGCAGACTATAATGTGCAGAGGACAATAGTTTTTGATAAGTAAAGATTACTTATCGAGACTGATTGTATCCTCGGTTACCAAATTTAATCCCTTTAGATTATTTCAAGTTTGATTCTTTAAAAAATAAAGTTTATGCTAACCCTACTTACGCATTAAAATAATTACGACATACAATTATATAATATGTAATGATATTCGGCTAGAAAATGACAGCATTTTTAATAACTGTTGTAATTTTGAAATAAATAAATTGAATTAATGTAGGTTTGTAATAATTTCCATTGAATAGTCTAATCTAAAATTTAGAGTGCAATTTAAAATATCAGCATTATAAAACAAATACAATTTCATTATAGTGTTCTTTCATATACACGAATACATATATGTATACCTAAAATTGTTCGTTTAGCCTTTTCGTTTTCAGAATAGCTATATTGTAGTTACTTATCTCATTTTCTATAATATTATTTTTAAGGCCCCTTATCGT
Organism: Holotrichia oblita; assembly: GCA_023690525.1. Lineage (NCBI taxonomy): Eukaryota > Metazoa > Arthropoda > Insecta > Coleoptera > Scarabaeidae > Holotrichia > Holotrichia oblita. The sequence goes on from CM043018.1 coordinate 65,713,790, forward strand.
TATTGTAAAGACGTCAAAACTATAATATAAACATATAAATGACCTCTTAGTATGCAAAATCGAACTTACTTGTTTCGGGTTTTACAGTAGTAAAATTCGTAGCTGTTGTTGCTGAAAGGTCCAGTTCGGGCGATTTCACATTCTGGGACACCTCAGGTTCGGGATTTTCGGGTTGACTCTCAACCGGTCCCTCGCCATTGGATGAAGACGATAGAGATGGCGCCATTATGCTGAAGCATACCACAATGAACATACACAAAATATTATATTGTCGTAGTAAATTGAGCGAAAACACTTTTTACAGTATATGAAACTGGTCATCAATTGCGTTTGTAATGCAAATTTTTGTCCGCACGTGAACGGCCGATCGCGTACCTCATAGTATAATACGTTTTATGAGATAACGTCAGTGTTTCCTGTATGTTACATATCGCTTTGCAGAACGACTGCTGTAGTGATAAGAATTTATTTAGGTAGTTAGTAGTAATTGTTAACGTTAAACAGCACACACCGTGATCTAGTTGTGTATACGGACATACAAATATGTATAAAATGATCATAAGGCCAAATACGTTAAATTAGTAGGTAAAGTAATAAATTATCCTTTTATTTATTGTAGTACCTGGTAAGTTATAAATATGGACCACCATTTGCAAATTACAAATATATAGCACCTAAATATATGACAGCTATAGTATGAAAAGCCACATTCCCAAGACAATTACATATAAGTAAAGAAATGCTATCTTTTTTATAACTTTTGTGTGAATATCAAATATGTCTGTAGGATAATTAATCCCAATGATTTTGACTGAACCATGTAAGTCTTAATTCTATACCAATCATATTAATTGTTCCGTCAGCAGAACTACATAATTAAGGTAATTGAAGAAAAATGGAATTATTATTGGCTAATTATAAATAGTACTCGCGATGGCAATAACAAAAGTAATACAACTTACGGAGTCACTGTAACTAAGAACCCACCACACAAAAAAAAACATTTATGCAAAATAAATTCTGATGTTCATCTGACAATTTACATCTTATTAATGGATTGAGTGATTTCAACACACAAGCTTTTCTGTATACAATAATCCCAATTATTACATACTTTCATCTTATAAACATTGGCAACCAAATTCTGAAATATATACAAAACTTAACATACTGTAGCACGTAAGTAATTTGAAAGTAAATACAGCACATCGCTTACACAAACCAAACCTATTCTAAGTAGAAAATTATAACATCTCTTTCGTAGAAGCCTTTTTATTCCTCATTTGTTAAAAAAATTGAAACTGTAGATTTTTTGAATGAAAAATGACCTCTTTATGTTGTTTTGTTTTTTGGATATTACTAGCTCGCACGCATCTTGCACCACCATTTTCAAAGGCTGCGCTCCTTTACTACCTTTGCATATTTAATATTTAAATGTAGATAGTTTAAGTTTGTAGACCCTATAGCCGTTTAGTGGTAAACTGAATACTGCCAAACTCAGAAATGAATTTAAAAAATGTTCGCTATCTAACCTAAGAAAATAATGAACTATTTTGAAGATGGTGAAGCGGTGGAAGTTTGGTGTAAGCTTGGCACAGGCGATTGCTGGAACGATATTTAATAAAATCAAATATGATGCAGAATCAAAAAAATAAAACCAATAATATACCAGCGGAAATTGGAAGAAAATATGTTTTTGAAATTAATAATGAAAACATAACAGTTTTCTTTTTAAGCTGAAAAGTTAAAAGGTACATAACTACAGCTGTCATATTAATGACACGTATATAACCGGAGATACTTAGAGTGTTATCGGATTTGCAATCGGCAGCTAACCATGTGAATGAAAAAGCCTTGAATTGCCCGTTGTGACGTGAATAAATATAAGCTCGCTTAACCGCCCAACGTGGACTTTATTCCTTATAATATAAATTATATGGGTACGCTGCTGGAATGTGTATCGAATTTGCCATGTCTATACATAACTATAATAATTCTTTAAACATTTAGACAGGCATTGGCAATAACAGTAAAAAGTTTGAAGTAGGTACTTTAATCTCCACCATTCCGGCTAATACCATATTACCATATACCAGTTTCCATTCGCTTTTAATTCAGTTGTAAATGTTTGCATTAATTCCTTACGTATGCATGCCCCAACTTTTATTTAAATTTAGTCGTTTTATTTTGCACTTAGCGACTTACGACTATTATTTAAATATCGTTATAACATCATTAATGTTTGATTATGACTGTAAAAAATTCACGACATATATGTTTAGAAAATCATCAAACGAAACAGTATTCATATTTCATAAAAATCCTCTAATTATATGGACGGAAAAGCTGTCAGTAGTTACAATTTGAGATCGAAAGATCAAAAGCAACGACGGAGTGGCTCTCATAAAATATAAATACTTTGTGAAATGTGCTTACTTCTTAGTTGAAACGTTCGGATTGATACTTTAATGAAATATCAGTAATGTGCGTGGGACATCAGTAATTCTATTTAACTTCTTTGAAAGTATAATCTCCTCAAAGCTGTTCTTTTACAATATTAAGCAAAAGCGAAGAACTAAGCTACTTTTTCGGCGTAAAAATCGTATTCACGTAATTACGCTATATACTTACTCTGTTACTGATATTTGTCCAGATTTCTCTTATATTCAGATATTGCTGTAAATTTTTGTAATTTTTTTTTTGATTTTGTAAATTCCGTTATGTGGGTACTACTATAAAATGACGAAAATTTCGGTGTATATAAAACATTGTGTAGAAAGAAATCTCACTAATATAAACATCCAATAGTTCACATTTCAATTTACTATATTTCAACAAATATTACTTACTGCATCTTTTATGCCGAATATGTATGACAGTGAAGAAAGTTTTACATTCATATGAATAGTTACTATTCGCTCATGTTTGTATGACACAGGTACATTCAGTACTCCTTCTGTGTAAACAACAAAAGCAGATAAGTCATAGAGTGGAAAACATAAGGAATTCACATTGTTACTAGCTACAACTTTGAGAGTAATTTATCAATTTTTTACATTACACCATTGGCATAGAAAACTGCAACGGAAAAATTTTGGCTCAATGACGGCTAGATTAAAAAAAAACTTGAATAGCGATGGATCAAGTGGTCCATCGCTATTCAGTTAATATAATTAATAATATATAAATTATTAATAATAATTAATATAATTCTATTCTTAAGTAGAATAGCATTATATTATTAAGGCATTAACATGCCTTTGGAGCAACTTGACGAAACGTCTCACAAAAGCAGAAGAATTATTATAATGTAATGTAAGTACATTCTTTGAAAACACCTATTATTATTATTATTATTATCCTAGAGACATTAATACAAGATCTGACTTGATCGACACCTTTAATACAGAAAAAAATTGTAAACTACATGAAAAATTTAGTGCGAGCTCTGATTACTGACCAATAATACTAGGATTGAGTAAGAAAGTCATTAAAATTAGCCCGAGCTGTTTGCAGTAACCAAATGTATTTTGTTGGCATATATTTTGTTAAGGATACTATACGCATTGCTACTATAACTGAATACTAAATCAAAATTTGTTATTAGCAAGCAAATTATTTTGTTAAAGGATCTACATGACGCAACAAAATAATTCGGTAAAATACTTCCTTAACGTAATGGTATAAACAAAACAATGGCTTCAACAATATCTATTTGTTGTTTTTAACCAAGTTGATTATACAAATATAATATTTGCTCAATTCAAAGAAATATTTAGTTAAAACACTTAAATATAGTCAGCAAAATTATTTGTTATCAACAACTATATATTTGAAATTCCTGTGGGCTCTGTGTGAGTGATAAAATAATAAATAAATAATAAAATGTCATAAATTCTCAAATGTTTTAACGTGTTTGTAATGTTCGTGTTAATTTTACAATTTTATTAATTTATTTTAACCAAGAGATAAACCTTATTTTCAAGTTTGTTAGTGTGTTCAGTTTAATTTTGAGAGGTCATTACAATTTCGGGCTATGAAGATGAACGTATAAGTTCGAAACCGGTAGCCGATTCATTAAAGAAATTTGTGAGAAAGGACCATAATATCTTTTATTATTTATTTAACTATATATTGGTTTGCCCATATTCAACCATAAAATGCAAGTAAAATTTGTTTGGGTAAAACAATCCAGTCTTTCCGTGTAGCAGTAGAGAGAGACAACAAGCTAAAAGAAATTAGAACCTTCATAGTTGGATATCGGAAAATCTAAAACAAAAACGTGGCAAGTGGTAAGAAATGCTGTGGATAAAACTATCTTGAGCAACCAGATTATTCAAATTAGAAACAAAGTGCTTGAGTTAAAACTGGAAACAATAGGGTCATTTCTTGAGGAACTGAGTGACAGTGATTTCAAGGATTGTGGACTTGTAAATTATAGATAAAGCATCGGTAACACCAACACCAAAATGTTGTGGTGTTGATATTATCGATGTTTTATCTGTAAATGTCAGATGTAACTAACTAACTCTTCGTGGAAACCAACAGAAGAAATCAAAATGCTAACAAACCTCTTATTAGTGATGGTTTTTTTTTTAATGTGTGGTGGGTGCGTAGTTAATTACCGTTAGTAGCTGAGGCTATCGCGATTAAAGTTTCTCCTAAAACTAGCAGTAAAACTCAACAAAACAAGTTTAGAAGACAATAATTATATTACAAATACCTATATTCCAAATTTTCATCAACAACGCATAAGAAGTACAAAGGTGAAATCGGTATTCGGTTATAAGAAAATTCATTTTAAAGTTTGATAGTAAATCAATAAAACAGTACGTGAATTCCTGGGTGGGGTTTAAAAGCATTGTAACACCTTTTAAAGGTATACAAGGCTCTTAAAATCGAGATTCAGTAAGTGACATGCTAGGAACAAGAGAAAGTTTAAAAGCCATTAAATTATCTGAAATGTAAAATTATATCGCAGAACACAAAATTAGCATTCCAAATCAATTCAGTATTTGAAAATGTATGATGTACTGTAGTTTGCACGGCATATTTTTGATCATATTTCCTGAAACTACAGTGGTTTCCCCAGGTGTATTACTTGTAAAGACGAGCACTACAGCTCATGTTGTGTAAATTATTATATGTAACGCGATTACAAAGCTCTATTTCTGTAACATGTTGCTTATAAATTAATAATTCTAAATTAATCTATACCTACTCTAGATTCTTTTCTTATTTTAAAGATAATTGTTGATTTTTCTCACTTGAAATACTTTGAAATACTTGATATGAATATACGAGAAGCCATTGCAAATCATGAAAACTTCTAGATTAGTGTTTTCCAACATGGAGCCCACGCCTCACAAGTGGCGAGGGAGAGGGGAGGGAGTCAATTTTATTGTTAAGGAGGGCAATTTGATTGTTAAAGGAAGCAATTCGAAAATGGACACGAGTTTAACTCTTTTACTCCGGGCCATTTCAATTCAATGCTAGATTTCGGTGCCAAAATTGAACAATTCAATATTTTAATATTAAAAATTATGTATATGTTACATAGGGGGGCATAAGAATTTTAGAAAGGCTTAAGTGGGACATGGCACAAAAAATATTTTTAATAGAGACAAGATAAGTAAATGACATGAGTCTATTTAGAATAAAAGCTGGCAAAACTCACTATAATAGCAGCAGATCAATCAAAATGATGTTGGATGTGATTAGGACACATCAGTAACATTCCTTTATTTGATGACATTTCTGAAACCAACTATTATTATTAAAAAGACAACATTGAACTCACACCACTGTATAAAATACCTGCTTTTAACATTTAACGTTCCTTGTACAGTAAAGTGGTAACGTGTATCATTGAGTGGAGTTAGAACAGAATTGATATTGACAACAATAATAATTTTGTAATGTTAAATCTTTGTTTATTGAATTTTCTATGAAAAATAAATGATACCAACATAAATTAATGATATCTAAAATCACCAACTGGTTTAATAGCTGTGGCCAATTCGAAAAAACCTACTGAAAAAATAAAGGAGTATGTATGTAAAACAACAGCCTGATAAAAATATTTTATTTTGCGCTATATCAATATATAGTATGTTATTACATGCTATGATGGCTGCAGTTGGAAACTTACACATATATAAAGAACGATCTATAATTAATTAATAGATTTTTAATAATAATAAGGTTACAGTAAGAAATAATGAAACTGTAAACATTTCTATATGGAATAGGCATTTGGTGATGAAACAGAACTTAGGATTGACTTGTATTGACCCTACCATGCACATATGTACATAGATCCATACATAATTGAATCTTTATAATTTTGCTATTGGCATGGGTACTACATTCCGTTCCAAACGAAGCGGCTTTTCCTCTAGGAAAGCTCTATTCAGGGTTAATTGACATTAAGGCTTAAGCATATATCACGCACAACCGTCTATTTAATTCTATGGTCTTGTGGTCTCTTTCCCTATCCTAACTGCGACCTTTCTCATTTGAAAGCACTCTAGATATATGAAAATACTGGAAGCTAAGCTAAGCTAACTACAATACATAAATCCTCCAAATCCATAGCTGAACAAGAAATAGAAAACGATTTAAAAAGAAAAAAGCAAGAGTAGAAAATGGTTATTTAAGTAATGATAACGATAACGAGTTACTGCTTAGTTCTGATAAAATATCAAAATGTGAGAAGGAAGAATTTCGATGAAGAACATCTAACATCAACAAGTTTCCCACAAAGCCATATACTGTGCGGTTCTAAAGTATGTTCCACTCTGCTAACTTATGATCGGTTTAATAGAGGTTCCCGTTTTGGGTCATTAATATGAAATATCGAGGGGGGAGGGGGAAGGAAGAGGAGGGGAGGTCGAGTGACACCACAAAGACTAAAATTTCATAGAAATTTATCCACTCATATGAACATATTACTAGAACAAAATTTTATCTCCTTATACATTTTGTATCTGCAGTTATCTGCTCAACATAAATTTAAAAGTCTTAGGTAGCAATGAATTGTAAAACGTGTATCTTTTATTACGCCTCTCCTACTTTATGAATGTCATAGAATAGAATTTTATGGACATAAGTGCCATAATCAGCAATAATAAATAATAATAAAAATAAAATTATTACTATATCGCCCGCTGTCGTCAATCTTTGCAACTAAATAGAAATTTTACTTCAGGAATGTAGTATATAATATTTCACATTAATGACTCAAAACTGGAACCTCTCTTTTAAACCAATCGTAAGTTAGCACGAGGGAACATATTTCAGAATAGCACTGTATATTGTGCGTAGGCTGTCTTGAGTCTACAACAGAAGGCGAGTATGAAATCATTCTTTTATGTAAAAAAGGACGAGGATTTGTGTTTCCTGTGCTAAATATAAGTGTTGTTTTAAAAACTGCTATAATATTGAACTTGTCATCTCCTTTTAAATCAAACGGATGTGATAGAATTTTCTCGATATTTTGCTTTGCAATTAATATAGAAACCTTTGATATATAATCTTCCCTAATTTAATTTCTATTTTGTTTCGCAAAATACTAATTCTTTTTGTTTATTTAAGTTAATTAAATAAACGTGTTCTGTGCTATAAAATCAGCATTAATCTATTGAACATTAGTACTCAAAATATAAAACTTTAGGTGTTTTTATTACTGTTTGCCAATTAATCAACGAAATGAAAAAAATAACCCATTCCTACCCACTCTCTTCAATGTCGTTTTAATCAAAAATCGAGACAACGTCATTATATGAAAATGATAACGACCTAAGTCAGTGCCTTCTGATTATCCTTACATTCACTACATTATACCACACAATATTGTCACCTTTGTCAGCAGCATCAAACTTTGCAAACATTTACTAATATCTGATAACTAAAGCTGTCATTGCACCTACGCGAGCGCGTCCTAAAACACCATACGCAGTTTATTCACGAAGAGAATTTATTATTGTATAATTATATCAAATGAAGATTGCTTTACTGCTAATTACTGGAAAGCATCGCATTGCTGTAGGTGTAATGTTGTAATGGTGTAAAATTTATATATTCTATTGAAACAAATTTGAATATGAAAAACATTCAAGTTGCGCAAATGCTTATTACAACCTTTTAAAATTTTTGTCGATTCTGAGATAATAACAATTCCGATGAATTACAATCTCGATCAACCTCATAAAATCCTAAAGCTCACGGTATACGAATTCATTGCAAGATAGTATAGTTTTATATATAATCTACAACTTCTTATTTACTATACTTACCACAAAGAATATAGTTATATAATACTGCTTACTAAAAAATAATATTCATCATATCGCATATTATTTTTCAATATTTTAAATAAGAAGCTTTTTTATTTGACTACAGCAGTCGCCAATATTGATTAAATACGTAAATACATACGTATTAAATAAATATGTAGATAGTATCCAAAGTTACACAGTATGAAGATACCGTAAGCTATGTTATATTAGTGATGGAATAGAATTTTGTTCGTTAATGATCCATTTCTAAAGGAAAATGTTTATTCTAGAAAATAGTAATTAGAATATCTTATCTCCGTAGGTTTGCGTTGCATTCATAAACTACAATCACTGTTAATTACTTAGTAATTGCATTCTACAAACTTCGTACATAAATGAGACCAAGGCAATCTAAATAATTTGTTCACATTTGAAAGGAATCGTAAAACCTTAGTTTAGAAATTTAATAAACAATTCTGAAAAAATAGTATAAGCTAATATTGCTGAAGAGAACAGTTTTCAATTTTGATCCAATTTTGTACTCCTATTAAATTTTATTATTACTGACTGACGGTATCAATTTCACCAACAAATTAATAAGACCGAATACAGAACTGCTATATCATTGTATTGAGAAAACAATAGCTGCATATAAGAATAATTTTACCTTCACTGTTTCAACTGTTTTGCATTGTATATTGTTGGAAATCACCCTGCGAGTGAGTGAAATCCAAATAAATCAAGTATTAGAAGCGAACTATGTGGGTAGCAGTGAGTTTAAAAAATATGCTTTTGCCATTTGACTTTCGATTTCTTTACAATATACTGATCACTAAATCGTAACTTCCACCGAATTTTTTGTTTCATCATTCATAAGAAAATAAAGATAAAAAGTTTGACTTTTACAACGAATCACTCGATAACAACAGCTTTTTTGGTATGGCAGGTCAGTTGTAAATTGTAAGTTCTGGATCCCATTTATTTTTTACTTTCGTATAATTTTTTGATTTACGTGCTCATCATTCACAGCACCCATATTTTCCGTAAAACGTAACGTTCCGTACAAGTGCCGTAAAGTGCTTGTATTATCTTCATTACCAAAGTCTTGTAAGTTTCAGCTTTTTTGTTTCCCAAACAAATTGTAAAAATTTGTACCAAGGGCATCTGTGCAGCTTTTTTTAATACTGGTAATTTAGTTTTAGATGTTTTAGCAAAAACTTTTCTTCAATTTTTGTTCTATTATTTTTGGCAACTTTTCTTGACGGTGCTTTAACAAAGGCATAGTTTTACGCGCAGAAGTAGTATTATAAATAAGAGCAATATTTAGTGTAATCTAATTGATACCTAAAATAATTGCAAAAACTTCCATACATCCATACATATGTGCATATTTGTATAGACGATAGACGAGATGTTACTTCCAGTTGTTTCCATCTTATTTCTTAGATCCTAACCTTTGCCTTCCTTTCAAAGCGCGATATATATTTCGATACGCGATTTCTATAGGGATACTTCGATATTCTATTTTATATTCTCAATTGAGCGCTAGGTGTACTTGCAATCCAGACAAATTAATGCATATCTGATTTACTATTGTTTTAATTAAACCATCAATTTCTATTCAGTTCCGTCATTTCTATGAAGGTTTAGCATAACTCCTCCGTGCCCCACAATCTTCCCATAAGCATATTAAATATGCAAATTTTATTAAGCTAAGTCTATGTTCACACATCATTGAACGTGAAATATCACTAGAAATATGACCAGACAATATATTTACACCCCCAGTTCAAAGTTCATATATTGATTAGCATCATATCCTTAGTAAAGGACAATGCCCCTTATCCCCTAGATAGTTGACACCGCCTCTCAGCTTTTCAGCTCAGATGACCGTTGTTCGGTCAAAACCAACAGTGGTAAATTGGAAAAAAGAAAATAAGGGCTCGACTAGACAATTTTTTGTATATTTTAAATTATCCTTAACAGTCGTCCAAAACGTCCTCAATAATCGCTGAGTACATTGAAGAGGACAAAGTATAAAAAATTGGTACTATTTTCTTTTCAATACTGTTCATGAAAATGAACAAGAAATTCAATCAAAGTTCGAATTCATCAGCACAAATAGAGTCAAATCTTTGGTTAACAATTCACTGTTAGAATAAACCAAAATTTTCTTATATACAGAGTCCTAGATCTGTCTTTGAGTTTCCCCTTGCGGCCACATAATGGAATTTACTCAAAATACTGGATTATATTATAGGAGCGCAACCCAACATTGTATAGTTATATTATATAGGATGTGCCGCGAGCAAGTAAAGAACCAAAGTTTATTTAATGGAATACGCTGTATATGATATTTTCTTGTAGAGAAATATAAGCACTTTTATCAATATGAAACTTATTTTATCCAACTTTTATAATTATGAGATAAATAAAAATCAGTAAAGAATGGAATACACAAAGTATGAATAATCTTTCAATTTTTGAGATATTTCCACTTATAGGTCATTGAAACAACAATTAATTAAATACCAATTTATTCCAGAACAATAATTAGAGCTGTTAGAACGTGACAAAAAATAGATTGATATACGAATAATTCAAATCATTTTAATTTTTATAGTTGTATTAAACCAATATTCCTTCATTATTATCTGAGAACGTAATTAAAATTCGATATATCAATGAATTCTTTGCTTTTTAGATATTTTTTGTTGATAGGCATGGCCATTAATATTATTAGTATTTTGACACATTAAATGTCAATTTCTTCCACTGAAGAAGTATTAACGAAAACATATCTATTATTATATGGTCTGGAATAAATTGGTATTTAATTAATTGTTGTTTCATTGATCTATAAGTAGCAATATCTCAAAAATTGAAAGATAAGTAGATAAAGGTCATAATATATGTATATATATTAATAGCATGAATAATAAATTTAAAAAATCAGATAGAAACATTTATTTTCAAATATTTCCCCTTCTTTTTTAATCAAAAGGTCCAATATTTTGAGAAATGCGTGTTGCTCGTCCCCTTCCTCAAGCACGCATATGTATATTAACTATTTATTTTGAAAATTTAAATATCTAATTCATTGTAAATTTTAAACAGCATAGTAATCCACTATGATTTACAGTACCGTTACTGCAAAATGTTGTCCCATCATTGAACAAAAAGTTTTGCAAAAAATCTGATTATTTTTTATTATTTTTGCATTTGAACACAGAAACTGAGTCGTTTAAATAAAACTGTTGTTCACACAATTTGCTTGTAAAAAACTATTAAGCACAGGATCCAGAACAATAACGTTTGTTAAGATTTGTAAAACGAAAATAAGTATATATTGATTATGCTCGTACATAGTAAACAAATGAACTTTTCACGCATGTGTTCTAAAAGATGAAACCTCGAATATCACTATTGATTAGATATTTAAATAATAGTGATATCGACATCATAAGAAAGCTGATTCCCCCTAATTATGGAAATGTGAATTGTCCTTCGACAAGTTCCAGAAATGTACAATACTTGCTTCTTATTTTTAATTTCTTATAATTTGTTACACCTAATTATCATTAAATATTAAAACACGCATAAGATAGAAATATCGACGAGTATAGCCAAAAATGTATGTCAATTAATATTAGGTGTAGGCAATGTACTTTATATTATTACGCGTCACAAAGACGCAACTCGTCTAGTCCTGAATTTGTTTACAATTATTGTAATTGTGTAGGTGTCTGTACACTCGTTGGCAAGTCTGTTGTCAGTGTATGCCGCTCCGTCCAACGTGAATACCTAAAGTGCGAGCAAGAAATACTAACAATAAACTTGCGGCGGTGAGTATACATATTTATCTTTGTAATCTTGCAAAGATAATGTCACCAATACTGCATCAAACAATGAACTTATTTCATTATCTATAACTTCTGCAAATATAACTGCCTACGTACAGAATGCCACTGTTTATGCATGGATGTTCTTAACAGATGATAGATGATACACATAAACCTATTACGTGTATCATATAATACCATTAAATCGATTAAGATTATATTAACTTCCCAGGAAGAAGAGAAAACAGTAAATACAAAAAAACTCCCGTTACGTAAATGCAGTATACAGTGTGTCAAGATAAGAATGAACAGCATGGGGTCTCGGAAACGGTAAGAGATACGTGATTGATTAAATTAGGGAAAAGTAGCACAGTTACGTAGCTAATAATATGCCATTTAGAAACTTCTAATATTCCGAGTAGTTCCGGAGATATCCGAGAAAACCGAAATTTCGGAAAATCGTTTTATTTTTTTCCTGACTTTATTTTTGATCTAATTTCAAAACACATTGCACATTTCCATTGCCACTTTTTCCGTTATATCCAACGGTGTCCAAATTTTTGTAATCCGACGTTTTGTTTCTGAGTAATCACCATCAACTTAAGTTTTTTAAATACATATGGACTAAAATTGTTTTAGACATTTTTTGAATGCTTTGCTGCGTCGTTTATACAACCTCCGATAATTTTTAACTTTTATTTATTTATTTTTTTTTATTTTTTTTTTATTTTGTTTTATTTTAATAGAAAAGACATCTATGTTGATAACTATGTATTCAAATTTGGACACCGTTGGATATCGGATATCTCCGGAACTACTCGAAATATTAAAACTTTCTAAATGGCATATTATTAGCCACGTAAATGCGCTACTTTTCCCTAATTTAATCGACCCCGAATCTCTTACCGTTTCCGAAATCCCTATGCTATTCATTCTTATCTTGGACACACTGTAGACGTCGATTTATTTATTTTCTAAAAATTCCTTAAGTAACATTAAATATAAATATTCAAGCTTCATAATGCTCATATTTCCATTAGTTTGATAAAAATATTTTTTTGTTTTCTTTTGGTGAAGCTACTGTAGTCTTCTGCATAATTAGATAGTTTATCAAATTCCTAAACTTGCGGAGATAGTGGGAAATAGCGAGAAATTCTCTCCATATACGGCAATGGTAATTGTTTTTGAAATTTTGATGGAATATTTCTTACAAACAAAAATTATTGGTAAATAGGAAATTACTGTACCATCATGATGTTGCCGAGGTAGAGACATATTTCTGATTTTTAAAAAGTAAGAAAAACTCAACTTTTTTTCGGTCATTTTTCTTACCTTTTCTAAAGCTCTATGCCAGTAACTCGACAACAAGGTGGGAATTGCTGTAATATCCTTTTATCAATTACTTTTGTAATTTTTTAATTAATATTTTATGCGTTTGTAAAATCGATTTTAAATAGAAAGAAAAAATATAAATAAAACCGTATTCAAATTTCAATAAACTATTTAAGTATGTAATAAGGTAATAAGGAGTACAACAAAAATACACATAACTAGAAGGAAATATTAATACAGATACAATCCAAATTAAAAAAAAAACATTATTACTTACTACAATTTATTATCTAAATGAGAAAAAAATATATCATCCTTGTTTTCAAGGAATCGCTTAATATTTTATAAATCGGTTCTTAAAAGGCGTAATAATTCTAAACCTCTCTAACCATTTATTTTATGAATATCTAGGTTATTATAAGATTCCATTCTCCGTAACAAACGCTTCTTCAATGTCACATTTTTCTTTAAACTACTCTTACGTAAGTTTACTGAAGTTGAAATGAATTAAGAATTAAAGGGAATACTTAATGGATTCCTAGATTTATATAAAAGCTTCATTTTGCTAACACCAGGATTTGGATTTCTGTCTTACCGAAAATAAGATCTTTCAATTTTAATATCTTCTATTTAGAAAATGCCTTTTAGCTCCTTTAAAATTACAGAGTACGTAGATACTATAAACAAAAATCAGCATAACTAACGAATAACAAATATTATTTCCGTTTGCTATACGTTTATAACATTTTTAATTGCCTTTATGACGAAATAATTCATGAAAGACTCTCAAAAGTTTCTTTTATAAAACCAAAAATGACTATGTACTAGAACGATGATAACGACTTCTCAAAATTTTGATAATTATTTCCATGATATAATAAGTCCTTCTATTTTAGTTAATAATTAGCTCTGTACCTAAACGATTACTTAAAACAGTTATCATGCTCAGAATGTAAGTATCCAGATTACCTTCAAATTTCATTTTGCCACTTTAGTTTCATCACTATTTATATTTTTATTTACATCCATTACGAGTTAGAATGCTATTTTAATCTTGCAGCTAGTAATAGTACTAGGCTCTAGTAAATTAACATTTGCTATGCTAAGAACAAGGCATTAAAGTATAATGGTATGTTTTCTCTTAAAACAGTAAAGATAATTCAACTATACATCTGCCTACAGTACAAACAATAAAGGACACACATTTTCAATTATCTCGGATGCACTAGGTTATTTTCCTGTGAAACTACAATTTGTTCAATTTAAACGTAAGTTCACATAATATTATAGCAACGATATATATTATCTTATTTTGTTAATATTTAGTTGGATTAATAATATTCGGTGAATTGGCTCATTCCCCTTTTTTTGCAACTGTCAGTATAAATAATGACTTACAACACTTGTCCTACTTTTACAGCCAAGTATAGGTACTTTTTTACTTTCATTTCTCAATTGACAAAATACAGCGTTGCTTTTTGATCTCTGTTTTTTTAAATAGAGAGAGTATCTCAAGAACAGAGGACCACCTGATAAAGTAATAATGTATTTTAATCTTTATAATTTAACTAGATTTGAGCAAAATTATATAGTATTAATTTTCCACTTGAAACAAATCTTGTATACTAATACGGCATTCACAACCTTTAAAAAGTATTAGGTGTATATTGGAGTTTGCTTTTCCATGAGAGGGTGAATATTATTGAAAATGAACAAGCAAATAAAACAAGAATACATAGGCCACGTATTTGAATACAAAGAACTAAATTAAAAATAATGTTGGGAAGCAAGAAGGAGGAGACAATTGTATAACATAATAAGTAGTATCGCGGGATGGCGAGGCAGCGCACAATAGCTTAAGAAAACAAGTTTTTTCAAGAATTTTACAATTATTGTTATGAAATATGCAGGCCACAAGCTGTTATTACGTTTGGAAAACATATTATCTTTCTGTATTTGCCAACGAGTATGCAGAATTACAAAAAAAAAAACCTTGTGCCCGCATACTATAGCAAGCACATTTTCCCTCCCCATCAACTCCAGTACTGCAGCTATCCAGATGAGTATGTTGCTTTTTTCTTTTCTTCATTTTATATACATACATGTCTTATCTTGTTTGCTCAATTGATTTGTTTTCCAATAAATATTGGCGGCACCATATTTCTCTAATTCTAGCGTTGTAGAGTAATTATTTGCTCCAATTTTTTTTGGTTCCTCACTTTACTACTTATCCTATTCAGTTTATAATGTCTGATTACTGTTTATTTATTCATTATATTGATGCTATTGCTAACCAATAAACTCTTCGTATACTATCTCTGAATAATATGGTTGATATTTTAGAGAATATTTTGGAATTGTTTATTTAAAATGTTCTCATTTATAAATGACTTACAACTAAAATCCTGTAGTAGTTTGTTCTATAATATGATATTATTGCTGTAAAAAAATTTTCAAAAATCTGTACCTTAAACATTGAAATAGTATTATATTTTTCATACAGCAATCCTTTTTCTCGACCTTCTAAATATAAATATTTGCTTTAATGTAAAAAGCGCATGATATATTTTTATTACATCCCTTTTTAGAAAAGTAGGAGGCAGGGTAAAATTTATTAAGAACGCTTCAATGAACAATTTTCATCGCATCTGGGGATCATATCGGACCATATGTTTATTCTACTCCTATTGGCACAACTATGTATGTATTTCAAAAAAATCTCTGATTTTTATCGGTAAAATTGGATTAATTTTATTATGAGTGACGATATTCAACTAATTATTAGTGCAGTCTAGTGTGACGTAGTAGCAGAAGCTATAAGATTCGATGCACGAAAAATCTTCAGAATCACTGTTAATTAGTTTTGATAAGAATATAGTTCTGTGGCTTAGTTCTAAAAGGGCCAATGTCACTATTTCGTTAATTTTGAATATATTTTTCTATAATCCGAAAATATGAATAGTACTTATAACTCTAATAAGTATTTGTGGCAATTTATAATCAAATTAATATTATTTCGTACCATTATTTGACTTTATAGTTTAATCAAAACTTTAAATGCGATTTTCTCAAATTGTTTGTTTTTAACATTGGCCCTTGTAGAACCAAGCCACAGAGTTATACTTGCAAGACATTTGTTTTTAAAATAACTAAATGTTTTCCACTGAAAATATAATTTGGTTATGCAGTAAATTATATTTTATTGAATTACAGTCGACTCTCGTTAACTCGAACCTTGATATCTCTAAATCTTTGATATCTCGAATTATTTTCAATTCCTTTGGAAAAACCTGTTTAAGTCGAAAAAATAACCATACATAACTCGAAATAATTTTACGGTTATATTTTACCTCTGTAAGTCGAAGAGATACAAAAATTACCTCTATAATTCGAAGTTCAGTAGATAAGTCGAATTCAATTTTCACTTTTCATCCACCAGTCAAAGTTTACCTCTATATCTTGAAGTTCTCTCAACGGACCTCTGTAAGTCGAAACCCCGGCGAACAGGTCGCAACCTGTCGGTCAATCATATCCGGTCCAGCGTCTGTCTACTGTCACTGTACTATTACTACTATTACATAGCGCGGTGCGTGTGCGTACAGTATTCGAGTGACAATGAGTGCGAAAAGACAGTGAAAACATTGACTGTTGGTGAGAAGTTGGAAATAATTCAAATGGTGAATGAAGGGTCGCAAGTGAAGAAAGACATAGCTGCTAGGTTCAACATCCCAGGTCCTCTGTGAACTATTTTGAAAAACCAGACAGAAATCGAAAAGCGGGCTAGTGAAGGTAATTTTAAGTGTAAGTGGAAGAGACCATCTGAGTTTTCTGATGTCGAAATCGTCGCATGACGAAGTGGTTTAAGCAATGCAGAGCCAAAAACGTTTCTCTTGGGGATCCAATAATTAGAGAAAAGGCCATCCACTTTGCAAAATCTCTAGGTCACGACAATTTTAATGCCAGTAACGGTGGGCTTGAACATTTAAAAAGGGGTATTATGTTTAAGGAAGTTTGCGGTGAGAATGCACGTGGACAATAATGTTTATGAAGAGTGGAAAAATTCGTTGTAGCGTTGTACTTCAAGTGCTTTCCTGATAAAACAGATCAGTTCAAAGATGAAAAATGTCAGCAAACATAAAAAAGAAAGAGTTCCGATTTTACTTGCAACCAACATAACAGGCTCAACCAAGTTAAAGCCTTTCGTTACAGGTAAAGCAAAATATCCTAGATGCTTTAAAGGAGTAAAGTCTCTCCCTGTTGAATACACATCAAATAAGAGAGTGTGAATGAACACAGAGTTATTTTCGTCATGGTTGACTAAACCAGATAAAACTATGGGGAGAAACAAGCGAAAAATTCTCCTATTTATGTTTAAATCTTCAGGGAGTGGCGGTCGTTAGAAATTAACCGTTGTAGTGAAATAAAAATGCTCCTATAATGCAGTTCAATTTAGTTGTGCATATTGTCAATCTCTTTAACCCTATTACATAACCCTGATGAAGCTTTTAATTAAAGCGAAATATTGGTAAATGTGAAAATTGAGTTTAATTTGTAACCACAGGTCATGTTCACCCGACATTTTTATTTTTTATTTATGGACAACTGCACGGCACACAACTCTATTCCTCATCTAAATTGGGTTCATGTGAAGTTTTTATCAGCCAACACCACAATTGCAGCCGTTAGATGCAGGAATAATAAAAAAACTTCAAGGTACTCTACAGACCTGAAGTGCTCAGAAAATTAATTTCTAACACTGAAGACGGAAAAGTGTGCACTATCAACCTCATAGAGGCCATGTGGTTTGCCAACGAATATGGGAATAACATAACGAACAAAACAATAGCTAACTGCTTCGAGTCATGTGGATTCAAACCGGAAGAAAATCCAGCCAAAACAGAAGTCGGACCACACATGGAACCAGACCCGAAACCAGAGATGGAAGCTGAAGTGGAACCGCTAAACGTCAACGTCATCAGACAAGATACTAACATTTGAAGAATTTACTCTCTGTCGACGAAGAGGTAGCAATAAATGCCTGAAATGTTAACTGATGACAAAATTGTAGAATCTTTAACCAACGATGAGGATGCTTCTTCTGACGAAGAAAACGAGGAAGAGGAGCCAGTAGATATTACACCTAAAAAAACCAAAGCTGCAGTACGTACTTTACGTATGTTTTTAGAAAAAACTAGTGATGTACCAACAGTGTGTTTTCTTCGATTGTTTCAATCGAAAATTGACAAACGTGTTGCCGACAGTCTTAAGCAGAAGAAGATTACGGACTTTTTTAATCAATGAAATTATATATGGAGTGTAATGTTTACTGTGTTTGTACACGATTTTTATTAGTATTTTCAATTAATACAGTAATATACAGAGTTAAAAGCTTAGTCTTGTAAAGGCTGTAGGGAATACAGTAACACTATTCTCTACTTCTGTAAGTCGAATTTAATCAAGAATGGCCTTTATAACTCGAACTATGCCTAAGTCGAACTACACGTAACTCGAATAAAAATCGTAGTCTCCTGCAATTTCGAGTTAGCGAGATTCGACTGTATATTATATTTTTTCTTTTGAATCTGTATAGGTACATATAGTACATGTAAATATAATAAGAAAAAATGTAAAAAAAATGAAGCTAGAATGAAGTCACCATCAAATATGTATATGGTTCCAAAAGGTTTTTTGTTCCGATATTTTTAGCAGAACTTAAAATGAGTAAGTGAATATAGCAATTAATCTGTGTTACATTCGTTTGCATTTAACCCATTAGCGCCTATCGGGACTATATGACCTCTGCTATTATGATTGTATGAAAATGTTAATAAAAGACGCTTTATGTATATGCAGCCAAATTCACGATTTAGGGTATTTAACATTTCAACATACCATTTGCAAAATTACATGAATTTAATTTTGTGTTGAGTTGAAAGTTAGCAGATAATATGGATATCTAGTTTGTGTAAGAATTTTTGTGTAGGCATATTACTTCCATCGTGTTGATAGTGAGGTTTATAGCTTTAAGGAAGTTATAAAATAACGTCACTTCAAAACTTTTCTGCAAGAAACTATAAATATAGTTCCTAACAATATTTAAAGTATGCTGTACTCATATGGATCCACAATATGATTTCGTTTTATAATTCTATCGGAACAAACACTGATGGGAGCTTCAGATGGAGCTAATGACGGGGCTGTTAGCTCACAAATTTTAAATGAATTACCAGCATACCATTCTCTAACAGATGAAGGTTGTCGTACCGGGAATGAAGGAGATATTTCCGATAATTTTAATCAATGGGAATTAGGAATTCAAGCAGAAATTGTGTGGGCAACATCATGAAAAAAAGCGATTTTCACAATGCGTCGCTTCGTACACTTCGATGATAATAATGTATAAAAATAACAAAATGTATAAATTTAGATCAATTACTGATTATAGAAGAAAAATTATAATACGATGAATCGATAAATACTTTGGACATTACTGATTATGGTAATTTATTCGAGGAAAATATGTGAGATTTAGTTGTAAGGTCTGGTGTTTAAATAGCCGCTTATCTTATCAACTTCGAAATTTACCAAGGTCGAATTGCAAATATAGAAAAAATTACAGCACCTTGCCTAATGCCATACAGATTTGCTTCTGGTACTCTGTTTACTAGAAAAAATTTATGAAAATAAACTATTAAATTAGATAGCTTATGTGCCAGAAAAGAGAAAAGAAGATATGCTATGCCAAATTATAGCTCCAAAGATTGTCCTACATATGTGTGACAAATGCAATGTTGGAGTCTACATAACAAATTGTTTAACACAAAGGGAGGAGATTAACAAACACTTCAAATTTTAATCTTGGGAACTGCCTAGTCCCATATGAGTTCATCACTTTTTAAGACATATAGAGAGTTTTTAAATGTCTTATGTCTTATACTCTTTTTCGTCGTTAATTGGTTTTAAGAGTGATACGTTTCGGTCGCTAATTTTTTATGGTAGATGACGATATTTCACATTGATTATACAACAAATTTTGTCAATAATTTTATAACATTCTTTGTGGTATATGTGGCTCATTCCATCAAGATAGGCAAAAGCTTTTTATAATTTAATACAATCAGAAACATGTATATGGAATACTATGACTACTACGTATTGAAATGAACTTGAACTCTACATTCGACGAAAAAATAGAGATGCTAAATTTAAGAGATATGACTTTTGGTGATTTGAATTTGTACTTATTCAAAACTACTGGACGAGCACCCTGTAAGGATTGGTCGAAAATAAAAGCATTTACGTGAAAGGTCTTCCGTCTCTGTTACCTGTGTGTGATTTTTAATTTTTGGTTTTATGTTGTAACACCAGAAATTTTCATAGACACAAAAATAGACAGAGAATGAAAATTATGTAATTTAAGCATAGCGAGAGTTTAAGAAAATGTTCCAAAAATAATTTATGGAGTTCAAACATTTAATAAAAAAACAGCATTACATTTAAATTAAAGGAATTTATAACTATTTGCATTTTAACCTAGTTGAAATATGTACCAATACTACCAATACATCTACAAACAGTTCTAATCAACCATTCTGCATATATGCTGATTTACAAGATAAAAATTGTGATATAACCGAAGATACCGTATCTATATGTACTAAATTTATCTTCATTGCGCTACTACTAATTTATGAGTCTAAATCATTGAAAACAATGCACGCTATACATTCTATTGTAATCAGAAACTTTAAAAGGTTTCCTAATTTAGAGAGTTTACTACAAATAGGGTGTTTCATAATATATGCGCAGTACTTCAGGATGTGATACCTTGTCCAAAAATTTGAAAAAAGTTTCTATCAACTTACTCTCTAAAATGCACCATTTTCGAGATACAGGGTGTTGAAATTTAATAAAAAAATTCGTTTTTTGGAAATATCTCCCGAACCGTTTATCGTAAAGAAAACAGCTTTTGTACCGATTTTCTACTTATAATAAGCTAAGTTGTGTGCGAGAAAAATTTTTTTAAAGTTATAATTGGTGAAGATTTTGAAGGGGTAGTGGTTGTTTTTCTCTCCAACTTCTATGCCACTGGAAAAAGTACGCCCACTGACACGCCCATTTGAACCGCCAATGTTTTCTACACAAAAAAGATGCTGTTGGTCATGAGCTCTAAATCTGACCGTTTTCGAGAGAAATCAACTTTTATGTTGAAAAACATGGTAAATTTTTTGAAACAAAAGTTTTATTTTACTAAAACGTTTGCTTTTCTTACTTGTGCTAATAGTAAGAAAAGCAAACGTTAACAACATAAAAGTTGATTTTTCTCGAAAACGGTCAACTTTAGAGCTCACGACCGACAGTATCTTTTTTGTGTAGAAAACACAAATGCGGTTCAAATAGGCGTCTCAAAACCGTACTTTTACCAGTGGCGTAGAAGTTGGGGAGAAAAACAACCACTACCCCTACAAAATCTTTAGAAGGTAAGTTGATAGAAACTTTATTTCAAATTTTTGGACAAGCTATCACATTCTGAAGTCCTGCGCATATATTATTAACACCCTGTATATACTGGTATGAGGTATTACGAAGCCGTGAAGTACATAATTGCTTTGTTCTTATTTTCTTCCAAAGTAATTGATTATCTTACACTTATCTTTATCATAGCTTGATTCCATTCGTTAGATACTTCGTCAATGGAGTCAATTGACACGTATTAAATATCACTTAATACAATATTGCCATATCTAACAATAAAAATATCTATGTAAGCATACAACAGTCATTGATATACAGAATTAATTGTAAGACATGTAATACTAATGAATAAAAATCCTTATGTAAGTTAATGATTAAGAGAACACATTTATCTACTTGTCTATTATAATCCATGAATTTCGATTTACAAACTTCATTACTTTTATTTTATTTTTGAATTCAGTTATATTTCAGATTGCTGACGAAAGTTTTTATCGTTTCAGTGAAGATATAAATATATATACATTAGGAACTTGCCTCAAAAGTATGGCAGTCACTTCAAATGCGAAGATGTTTTATTTGGCTTGTGTTCTTGTGTAATAAACAAGCAGAAAACTATAACAGCGCTTCAACCGGTAAAACACTGTAACTAGATTGTACGTTATATTACAATCTCAGCTAATCTGTTTGACACCAACCAATACATGCATCTGCATTGTTGAAAAGTTTTGCGGCTTGCTATAAATTTCATAGATGCTACAAAAGACGGCACAACACATAATTTTTGGGACCAGTCTGTGGACATAGCTACGGTTAATCATTTAGTGACGATGTTTTAAGGGTATTAGCAATGCAAGGTCCACAAATGCAAAGTTTTGATTCTCTGTGACTGACTCTGTGCTGATGCATATCTTCCGAGTGAAATTCATCCTGCCCTAAACTTCGTTTTTGCAAAATAACTTTTGAACGGATAAGACTAGAAAAAAGCCTGAGAATGGCGGACTTACATACCTACATCATTTAAGAAGGCTGATGTGGGACTTCATATATGAGGTGCTACAATATAAACGGAACAACACTCATTACGCTTATTTGTTCGAATTTTAGTATTTGTCTTCAATTAGTTAATGCTAATATGATGGACTATGGCTCACCATTTTATTTTTACAATATATACTGTATATTGTTGCGGAATTGCATTTTAAATAAAGACACTTAATTTTATATGAAGCACAAAATATATACGTAGTTGTGAGTTTTCGAAATATTTGCTTTAAAACGACAGACAGTTGAAAATGTTCATTTTTAGTGAATGTTTGCAATATATTATGGATCACAAGTTTATTTTTCATTCCTCCTGACAGTAGCATTATTACTATTATAAAAAGTATACAAATATTACTTACAAACTACAAACTTATTTTTGGTAATAAGATTTAATTTATTTTCCTAAGATCGAAGTTCTGGGTGCAGAAGTAGAACGCTTGAGTTTAATGTATTGATAATAATATAGAACATGCTACTTACACTAGACACAACCTTTTTATAAAATGAAAGCCGGTACCTAATACATATACAATCTTTATACATTACTTATTGTCAAGGAAAAATCTTCAAACAAATGTTGGAAATAAATATTAGTATTGTTTACAATTTACAGGGTATATAAAAACTGTCCACATATCGAGCATGTAGGTAGAATTTCTTGATCCTGAATCGAATACATGTTACTGGATGAATAGATTTGTTTGGATCTAGATTCAATGTAATAGCTTTTATGCAATTGATATAAAAATAATTTTCGATATCATGGGATAGGTAGCTGTGGAGCAATACATATGTTATTTATTAAATACACCGCAAGAGTTGCAGTGATAGCCAGACCCAACAGGAACTGCAACTAAGCACCCACCACACATTAAAAAAAAAAAAAAAAAAAATTATTATAAAGGGTGTCCCAACAGGAACTTGGCGATTTAAATTTCCAAATAACATGCGTAGTATTTAGAAATTCAACGGTTTATTAACGTAAACATAAAATAGAAACCCTAAAATTATATGTGGAACAAGATATCGGATAAATGTCCACCGTGACTTCTATTGCACACAGCGATTCACACATATGCAAGTTAATCTCGCCAATAGCCGCACGAATGTTATTTTTTAATTCATCAATTGTCTGTGGATTATTTGTGTAGACTTGATCCTTAAGGAAACCCCAAAGGAAAAAGTCCAGCGGTGTTATGTCGCAGGATCTTGCAGGCCAATCCACGTCAGCATTACAAGAAATCACACGGCGAGGAAATTTCTCCTGCAGTAAATTTAGAGTTTCCCTGGCAGTGTGACAAGTGGCCCCATCTTGTTGAAAGTAAAGATTGTTGAGGTCCATATCTTCCAAAAGAGGCCATAGAGAGTTATTCAACATCTGTCGATACCGCTCCCCATTGACAGTTTCTGCTTCTCCATTCTCATTTTCAAAAAAGTAAGGTCCAAGAACCAACCGCACTATACATCGTAGTGGGTGCATGGATTTTTCAATAATCTCTCGAGAATTTTCACACCCCCAAATGCGGCAGTTTTGTTTATTTACGTAACCCCCTATGTGAAAATGGGCTTCGTCACTGAATATGATTCGCTTACAGAATTCGTCATCAAATTCAGTTTGCTCCAAAATCCAATTGGCAAAGATACGGCGGTGGTGATGGTCCCTGGGCTTCAATTCTTGCGTTAACTGGATCTTGTATGCGTGTAACCGAATGTCTTTTGTTAAAATTCGTTGCAGAGATGATCTTGAGATGGTCAATTGCTGTGATCGATGACGAATTGAAGGTTTTGGACTTTCGGTAACACTGTCATTCACCCTAGCGATATTTTCAACTGACCAAACGTTACGAGGGCGTAGTGGTGTCTTTACATCGAGAACAGAATCAGTTCGCTCAAATTTTGCCAATAAATTTCTAATTGCCGTATTGCTGGGAATATCATGCTGGTACAAATATTTTATAATTACAGTCGCTGAATAGTGACCACCCCAAGAATCTAGTAGTAAAAAGAAATTTTGGTCCAGTAAGAACACTTTATAGGTCGATTCCAATAAACCATTTCTTAAATAGGTGACTGGTTAGTTTGACTGATGATAATGGTCCAATTTTAACATTTATTGTCTATTATAGTATGTACAATAGTTGGTGATCACAATCATTTAAGCTTAGGTAATTAAGAATATGTTTTTGTCGTCGTACAATTACAAGTATTACAGAATATCTTAAAGGAATGAATGAAAATGTTTCGCTTGATATAAAGGCTAATTTTTATATATGATATAGCCACGCAATAATATATACTTAGAATACCATGCTTAACTAGTTTATAAGCATCTGTAAGTATAATTATAAACATTATTTTTGTATTTACTATTTGACTGCAAATATGGCAGTTGTAGTAATTTTCTCAAATTTGAACAAATAAGCGATACGCACGTCCGTCTCTATTGTAACAGCGTGTACATGGAAGCCGACATCACACGAAAGACTTTCTTAAATGATACAAGTTTGCTATTGAAAGTTCTCTTCTGTCCTTAATCTTGAAACGAACTTCAAGGCACCCTTAGATATGCAACTTGAGCGGAATGGAGAACCGATGTTGACTAAGACCCAATGGATTCTTAAATCCATAAAATTAATTAGAATGATCGATTTACGCGTTGGGACCATTGCTTGTAAACAAGTTAGATGAAGAAATCGCACCAGTAAAATTCGAATAGAAACATATGATGTAAGAGCTGTTGAGATAATTACATGCTATTACAAAATTTGTAAAAGGATTTAAAAACTTCATGCTTCACTTACAGGAGCTATTTCCAGACAAGGAGATTAACTTAGTTTTTAGAGAACCGGTAGATGGAGGTGCTGTTGGGTTGCTCAAGATTTATAAGAACTATGGGTACAATCATTGTACGATTTTATACATATAACATAGTCTGGCAATAATATTGTAATCAATGCGTTAAGAAACATATAGTCAAAAATATTTGACGAAACGTACAGTTGTACAGTTAGCAGCATAAATAACAGAATTTAATAATACTGTAACTTTTGTTAGCTATTATACACATATACTAGTAGGCAACAACCTATCTGTTGAAAATTATACTGCTTATATACGTTTCAACTAGAATTTTAGTAATATATTGGACGAAGTGTTAGGAAGTTAATCGACTTTTCTGACACAACATTTTACTTTTAGGTAAAGCCAGCTTTATAACAAATGGAAAGCTATTATTTGGAATTGTTGCAAGAGATTACTTTGAATTTCATTAATTGCATTAGCGGAAGTGAAATTAGACAACACTTATGGTCAATATTAATGGCTAACCCGATCATTAGTTTCGCAGAAAACAACTGACTAGCAGAAATGTGACTCGCTAGGTGCAAGTTCGAATCTAGTCAAGGAAGACGCGTGGCATCGTTCTGGAAGGTCAGTATCCGCTCGAGTTACTATTCGTAATGGTGTAATAAAACTGTGAAAATACATTTACGCATAGGTGCAGTCACTCCAAGAAGTAAAAAACGTATAATAAAGAAAATTTAAATACACAAAAAGAGAGGATCCCTCAATTGAGAGGGAGTTTCGATTGAAAACTTGTTCCATATTGAAACTAACAATAATTTTCGTCTGTGTAATATGTATGATGAATTTCATTGTTATTTCGATTTTTTAATAAACTTAAAACAAAAGAATCAATTAAAGGTACACATGTCAAAATCAGATGTTTATAGACTATTGCGAAAATTCGGCAAATGGAATGTTGTCATACTTGAACAAGTGTATATCAAACTCATAAACATAACAAAAACTCCTTACCAAATATATTACTTAAACCTTTTGTTAATGCAGTAATTAATCTTCAAATGTTTATAATCCTACTGAGAGATTAAGCAACAATAATAAATATGGCGGAATAATAAGCCCATATATTTGGTAGTTATCTACATATTTGTAATTTGCAAACAGTGGTAACGATTAATATGTTGCGGTATCGTGATAATTAATTACTTATGGTTATAATCAAAATTAAAATACTAATAAAATATGTTCGATTTAAATGATTTACGAGAAATTCATAAAACGGAATTGGTTACTTTATTATCTACATAAAAATAATTCCTGGAACTGATTACCGGCGCAAACTGTTATAAAAGGGCTTTTCTAGATACCTATATGTGTATTAGTGTTGAAAAAAAGTGCTACTGGAGAAATACTGTAATAGTAAAACTAAAATCCCGTTAACCATTTCGGAACACATCATCTTCTCTTTCCAAGATTGTTCATAAAACCGTTCTCACATTGCCTTTTACATAAATAAATTTAGCAATAAATTAATAATCTAAACTAAAAAACTTCTGTGATTTCTAACAGTTTAAAATTAAGTACTCATTAAATAATATTTTTTTCAAAGAAATATATAAGGAAACAATGCGCTGTTATACAGTTAAGGTTTAAGTATAATATCAGAATGTGTATTAGTATGACTAGTGTTTATCGATCTTCCCGATTTAAAAGGGACAATAACTTCAAGCTAAACAAATTTGTCAAATGCAAACATATTAGCTATTAAAAAGTAAGAATGGCAAACAACGAATTAAATTAATCGTCATCATAATATAGATAAAAACGTCACCATTATCTTCCCTTAATTGAGGGCAAGAAAATCAATTTAGCTCTACCTTAATAATGCACCTTAATGCATGTAATCTACCCGATTCGTGTTATAAAACAAAACAATGATTAAATTTATTTATGGTTAAAATACGCAGAGAAATTACGCGTTTCTCTTAACAATAATTCTAAATATTTAATATGTTTAAGCGAAGAAAATCGACATAGCAAATATTTATTTATAATTCTATTTTGTGTAATTACGATGCATTAAGATTTGGTTTATCATATAACCAGTAAAAAATCGCGATTTATGACCGTTTCTGTGCACAAATAATAAAACTACAACACTTAAACTTACATTTTTTCCTGTATATCTTCTTCGCTGTTACACTAGAAAATGTTCGTACGAGTTTCAAGAGCTTCGGTACATTTTGACGGACACTGATTCGATAGCTACGGAAGCTTTCGTCGTCCTGCAGCTTTTCCTATCTTCGAGGCGAGAACTTACGCCGCGCCATCCATGACAAAATGGCCGTCAATGTTGGCTGCTCCCAACGCTGATCGATACCGGAAAATGTCGGACGTTTACGCAAGACCTCTGAAAGCTGAAATCGTTGCGCATGAATCCTGAAAACGCATATAGAAAGAACGGACGAAATATATACGAAATGTATCGAATAGTATCCCTGAAATCTACTTTATTTATCGAATAAATAATTTCTGAAATCTGAGCAAAGCCCATTCATTATTTGATACGATAAGTACCTACAATAGTAATTTAGTAATGCCTAAAACTCGAATTATTATGATGAATTTGTGACATAATTTAAAGATATTAATTACAAATAAATACAGATAAGTTTTATGTATTAGATTAAATGTTCATAGAAATTTATATTGAAATAAATACATAGTTTACAGTATTAAAAAAATTAAAAAAAAACGGCGAGGTAATATACACATATCTAAGTGTAATTCAGAAAGTCAATGATATTCAGTAATCCTCCACTTCTTTCTATAGAACCTTCATAAAAACTGAGATATCTTTCATTAAAAATAATGATGGAGTTTCACCTACGCAATCGGCGTTTTCAGACAAATTTAGCTACGACACGGGTTTGAAGGTCACCGTTGATCTGCCAACCACTAACGACCAAAATTTAATAAATATTTTAATTTAATAAATATTTTAATTTTACTAGACATCATTTACATGTTTATTATAATTGAATATAATATGATAACATAAATTTTACCAAATATTAATTTTAATGCTAATTAATCTTTAAGCTAATTTAATCAAAACATTTATATACTCGTACCTAGAACGTTTCAGTTAGTGATGTTTTTTCTTCATTTCTCCTTGTAAATGAAGACGATATCTGCCAAATTAGACGTTATGTTCGTTTTTCTAAGAAATATCTCAGTAATAAGAAAATGGTCAAAACATTTTTGTCAATATAAAGATATTGATTATTAATGCTCCATTACATATATAGGGCGGTACACGATAGATGGAGCATTAGGTACACAGATATGAAAAACTGTTCAAGGAATTTTTGTGAACATTTGCAAACTTTAATAAGCTAGCTATTTCAAATTTTTAGATAGGTACTGAAGTATGCCCGCTTGTATTAAAAACTGACAGCAACTTCGTTATTTTAATTAGTATACCCGTATTTGCTTCCATTTTTAGAATAAGCAGTTGTTTCTGTTTAACTTGATTAATATTTTGGTATAGCTATCTCAAACTAGTTTTTAGATATTAATTAATTTCTTTTGTTTTTAAAGAAAACTCTAATTTCGTACACATTTCTGTTCCATTGCTGTTCAGCTATTACATGCAGGCTACTTTGAAAATAAAGCTTTATTAGCTACTTAAAAAATTCACAGAAAATCGTTTTTTAATACAACGCCTGGTAAAACTGGCAAACGTTACTATTTAATATTGTATATTGTTCCTATCAAATAGATAGATAGATAGATAGATAGTTTATTAATACGCTGGACTACAATGCAGTATGGGACAGGTCATAAAATTATAATACCTACTATTACCTATCGACTTGCCATACGCTGTTGGGAGCAAAGTGATTAACAGCGCGGAATCATAAAAGGCGATATGATGCTGTCACAAAGCCATTTGAACAGAACTTACACACACCAAACTACACCGCAAGAGTTGCAGTGATAGCCAGACAAGTAATACAGCTTACGGAGTCACTGCAACTAAGCACCCACCACACATTAAAAAAAAAATTAATATATAAAATGATTAAAAATGCAAACATATAAAACGTGAAAAAAGCATACATTACTGCAATTATCAGTACAGATGTAAATAACCAAATGTATATGTATTTAAAAAGATACACTTAGTAAAAATTGTTTTAAAGTAGCTTTAAATTTCGTCACACATAATATATGTTTAAAGCATTCTGGCAATTTGTTATAAGCTTTTATCGCTAAAAACCAAGGACTCCTTTCGTAAAATGATAATCTATGTGAAGGAATTTCCAACATAAAAGAGTTTCGCGTATTGTAGGAGTGGTAAGTATTTGCTCTTGTCATGTCTCCCAGATTATTTTTTGCATACATCAGTAGCTGGCAATGGCAAAATTTTCATTGAGGTAAAGTATGGGTTGAAACTGCTTCGACAATTAACGATATTCATTAAACGTATTGCACGATTTTGTAACCTGAAAACTCTAATCAAGTCAGGTGATGATCCCCATGCTATCGTGGCATATGAAAGTAACGAATGGAAGTGGCGAAGGTAATACATTAAAAGTATATCATAGCTTACTTCTGATTTAAGACGAGGCAGCATGTAACATACTGGTGCCAATTTTTTACATAAATAGTCAATATGCTCACCCCATCTACACGTATAGTCGATAGTTATTCTTAAAAACTTTGTAGCATTCACTTGAGAAATACTGATACCATTAGACTTTATTAGATTTGATTCATTTCTGCCATACGAAGTAGCCTTGAATTCTATAAACGTAGTAAATATTTTTATTGTTTATATTTCAATTATTATGACGCAAGTACTCGTTTACAGTTATTAAACTATCTGAGGCGTGTCTTAATTTATTATGTTCGCTAATAGGAGGGATATCATCAGCAAATAAAACAGCTCTCTCTATCGCCAAATCATTAACGTATATTATACATACATAGTAGAGGGCCTACAACACTGCCTTGTGGTACACCTCAAGATAGCTCCTAAACCATTCTATTACACATTACTCTTTATCCCGAAACAATACAATTTATCCAGTAATATTTGATGATTAACTAAATCGAAAACTTTACTCAAATCTAAAAAGATGGCTATGCATGTTTCGCCTTTATCAATATCGTCATACAGATGTTTAAAAAAAGACACTATAGTGGTTTTACGACCTTTGTAAAATCCAAATTGATTCTTATTCAAATAGGATTCAAATAGCAATAGGTATACCTATAGCAAATATCTTTGGCAACAACTATTAATGATAGGAATGGTTGTCAAATTGCAGTTTTGTATTTTACTTTCGTTTGTAAACTGGAGGTGTATGCAATGGCAGAAAATAATTACACAATGACAATATTGTGATGCAATTGCCAGTAGAACTTGCAACAAAATTAGTTACATCTATTTAAAGTTAACACAAATAAATAATAAAAAATTTTAGGAATTTTGGTTCATTAAATGAAATTAAATTAATGTCATGATAAACAAATTTTTAATTTTTAACATGTTTTGACATAGTAAAGTGTTATATCCTGATATCTACCTCGATTGTTGTTGTATTTACTTTGCTTATTATACTTGCCACCGTAGTTGTCTGTGATTCTTGTGTTGTAACATAGTTATTTACACTGATGCTTTGCTTGCTTCAACACTCTTATGTAAGTCATTTTATATTAATTCTTTTTAATTTAAGCACAATTTGTCTGTCTATTTTGCTATTGTAGAATTGCCTTCTGAGGATGAATTTAAAATAAATTCGAAAGCTTAAGGTATAAAAAACGAGTCTCTTGTTTTGATTCATCAACTACCACAGGCTGCTGTCCCCAATAAATTGGTCATCAATTTTTTTAACGCTACGCTAACGTTGTAACAGCCGTTACTTCCCTTCCACTATAATAAATAAATTCATAAGAACTGTATTTTAGTAGTTATTTTCTGCCATTGTACCCCTAACCCAAAATACAAATAATATGACATTCATGTTACAATAATCGATATAGTTAGTCACTTTGTTAAAAAGCTAATAACACATTTCCAAACTAGCCTACGTGCAATATTTCAAATATAGCTACGAAATGAGAGTCTCACTATCTTTTTCTATCTGTCGCCCCAAATTCAAGTTTTAATTATTTAGAAGTAAGACACTAAAGAAAATTTATTCGAAGTATTATTCTTTTTATGGAAATTAATTAATTAAAAAAAATGGATTGAGATAACTACAGGGAAATATTTAGAGTGGTTAACCAGAAACAAACACAAATTCAAAAAATGGAAGAATATGGTCTTCAATTTAAAATAACAAAGTTTCTGTCTGGTTTAAATACACGCGGTAAGACCACACCATTGAAACTGCTTTAGATAACTAGAACACATCCCTTTATTACAGTATCCGAATTTTCACACGTATCCGTCTGATACGACATCTAATGTGGATCACCCTGTATATATGTTGAACGTCAACTTCACTTAAAGTTTTAAAGGTACCTGGTGAAATATTAAAGATCTGAATCCATCAAAAAGTGGACACTGCACTTTAAGAAGAATAGAATAAAATATAGAATAGTATCGACAAAAATTAATAAATTAAAATTATCATATGAAAAAGTACCGAATAGTGATAACATCTACCAGAATTATCCCAAATTGACTTAGCTTGACGTAAAGCGTCTTAAGACGAATATCTGTTCACGAGTTTAATTACGTTTTAATTACGCGTAACAAACTGTGTTTGTAAATGCAAAGTTGATATTGTCTCTATGACTGATTCCTATACAGTATCATATCTTTCACTCCTTAATCCGACATTCAAAACTTACCCTAGTTGGTGAACGGCTACAGGGACTGCTATTCGAGACTTTTTCGCAAAATGTTGTCAAGAAATTTAGCAAAAGGACTTTATTATGATCTGATATGCAAATGGCAATGGAGTGGTGTTGAAACGGTACGACAGCTCTATTAAAGAAGGTCTCTGCATGCGAAAAAAGGACCCCAGAAATCAGCTCCTAAAGTTTGTCGCATATATTGAGAATAACCCTGTATACCACAAGACAATATAAAACTGCAAATACTGTTCGTTATCAAAAACCGAATATTAAAGTTACGCCTTTATCGAAGAATTACGCGGTTTCTTAGATTGTTTGTTCATTTTGCACAAAACAGCGTTACATTTCATTATTAGGCAGTATAATGGTTATCTTTGAAAGAAAGAAATAGTTTTTTCATAAATATAGGAACTACATGACGCATTACAGAAACCGAATATTAACGTTACTCACTATATATGGCCGGGATAGTACATGCTAGGATATTCGCACAAGTATACATATCAATACAGAAAATCCACATCTTTGGACCATGGTTGTATATACTTTTACAATAAAGGTATTCTAGAGATGTTAAAAAGGACTAAATGCAGTATACTTGATAGCTTTCGACAGAAGAAATTGAATTTCTATTACTGTTCAGTGTTTCGTTTCAATCGATATCCCGCAGAAATTGCCAATTAGTATGAAACAGTATCTAAGAATACCATCACACCACCAGAAAAGCTAACATTTAACATATGTGGAACATGTTAACTATTGTTTCTCGAGACATGCATTTAAAGTTTCTTATTTTGATATTATATTACAGTATCATATCACGTTCGTTACTGCTAGATTAATAAATTTGTAATTTTATTTTAAAGGTCGTTTTAGATTTTAAATTGTTTTCAGTAATTTTGTTGATATACGTGTACGCATTACATGATACCGAAGCTACCGTTAGTGAGGTAGATTGAAGAAGTTACTAGAATGGATAGAGTAAGAAATGAATACATCCGAAGAAAACTCGACGTGAGGTCTGTGGCATAGATGAAGCAAAACAGCTTCAATGGTGTGGCCATTTTCTAAGGTAACCGGACCAACGACAAGTTAAAAGAATATGGCGAATAAAATACCTGACAGAAGAAAAAGACGGAGACCTCAGAAAACATGGAATGACATTGTCCAACAAGTGTTTCGAAGAGAGATATAACCGTATAATAAATAGAAAAGAATGGAAAACTTTTACAGAATCCTAATGGACATAAGACCCTGGACCTATGAGTACAAGAGCACTTTGATTATATTGTACATACATACAAAGATATTGCTTTATCACGAGAAAACGGAATCACGTCAGACTGTAATTCTAAACATTTTAAATGCTAGGTACTGCATAAAGGACCACCATACAACAAACATGAATCACATATGTGCGGCGAAATGTATTGCAGTGAAAAAAGAACATTTTAAGTAATAATTTATTTGATTATTTCATATTTCATAAATATAAAATTAATTTAGTTTAAAGCTGAATAAATACAGCATATCGAACCCACATTCATAAAAATCTTTTTATTTGAAATATAATAAATAGGCTATTCTATAAGTGTAAAAAACTTAAAAAAAAACGCTGCATAATTGTTGTAAATAAAATTTTGGACAAAATGTTGTAAATCAAATGATTGCTATACAAATTGAGCGAATTGTACTACCTAGATTTGCAAATACAGTAAAACTTCGATTAACCATCACTGTCCGAACCAGGGCCGCGACGAATAACCGAATAGACGGATAACAGAAATTACACACATATTTATACATAGTAATGTACAGAAATATATTGTAGTACATATACATATATACTATGTGTAAACCTACATTACTTCAAAATAATCTGTAATCTTCTTCTGTCTCTTGGAGGTTCGAGCTTTCTGCGAACGATGTTTCGTATCTTACAGAGAAGTAAAATCTTGCTTCGTCTTGCATTTCAAACCAATCGATGCAGTTTGATAACATTGCTTCTGCGTCTGAGTGGCTAGTTGTAGGTTTTTTTAAGCCTTCACCATCTTCAATTTCTTCTTCTTCATTGGTAGTCATACCAGAAACAATTTCATCATCGCTCAAAATTTGAAAGCCTTCATCCATTTTGTCACATACAAACCACTCTGTTACTTCTTCTCGCGTAATGTTTTCACTATTTAGTCTTGCATTGTTGCACAGTAGCACAATTTCGTCGACACTAACAGTCTCAGTTCCTTCAGTTTCTTCAATGGGTTCAGGTAAGAGAGCATTCCACCATTACTTTAGATTAGATACTGTAAGATCAGCCCAGGCAGTGGCAACATTGAAAATTGCGTCGTTTATCTCTTCCAAAATTCTTTAACATACTCATGGCATCAGATGAAAGTAAACCTTCGATAAAAGCTTTTCTGTAACGTCGCTTCATATTTTCAATTATGCCTTGGTCCATTGGTTGGAGAAGTGGAGTTTTGAGTTGAGGTGTGTCAGGGCATTGTCCATTAATAGCAGTGCTTCCTGTGGCAACTGCTTTTCGGCTCTAACTTAAGGTACGAAGATGCTGTAGCACCATTTAGAATTTTTTTTTTCCATCCAAGCACTTTTTTGTCCATAATAGTTCACAGGCAATGCGTTTGTATTTAAACTTTTAAAAGCACGTGGCTTTTTGGAAATACCTATTACAAGCAGGGGTAATCTATGATTGCCGGTGGCATTTGCACAGATCATAACAGTGATCCGATCCTTTTGGATCTTAAAACCTAGGGTTGCTCTTTTCGAAAATGATGCCAATGTTTTTTGTGGCAAAGCTTTCCAATTGAGTCCGGGGATTGAAGGTTGAATCCCTTGACTCCTGGCTTGGATAAACCATTAGTATATCGCGTTATAGAGTTGGTAAAATTTTGCAGGATTCATGGTTTTACGAGTCTCTATCGGTGCTTTGCATTTTTGATACATGTTGTTCAACCTTTCCAGCATTGCGTTGGATATCGTTAACTGTTGTTCTTCCCACACCATAAATTTGAGTAATATTAGTGGCAACTTCACCTTTCTTCAAACGTTTGATAATTTCAAGTTTTTGGTTTAAACCTAACACAACACGTTTCTGTTTTTCACCCATTTTGGGATAATTTTACAGAACAAAATCAGACAGATTAGGCCTTGCTTTTTTTAAGCCTATAAGCGACGAAATTGGAATACAGCTAAAAACACAGAACAGTAGCACGATCATAACGTTAGGTCGAAAAGTTAATTAGGGTACTATGAAACAAAGCATTCGTTCGAGCACACAGGTTACTCCATAGTGAATACTGATAAGTTTGGCGTGCCAAATCAAGATCTATCCCTCCCCCACCCACCGACGATTAGTCACTTCCATCATCACGTCGCTGCCATGTAGTTATAATTTGTTTTAAATAGCGACGGATAGCAGCAACTAACGATTTAACGAGTGACGGTTAATCGAAGTTTTACTGTATATAAGTTATTAGAAATTCTCAAACTGGACTTGCTATAAATCTATCCATACAGTATATCTAATTAACTTTTATTTGACATTCCTATGACAATGGAACGTTAACGTATGTTGCTGTAAAGTACAAACACTTCAAAAAAATTTAGATAACATGCAGGTTGTAATGCATTTGATTTTAAACAGGTCAACGATTTGAAGTACCTACATATACCACATACGTTTGCACTTAATATTTCTGTTGTATTTCCTTTGTATTACATATCAGAGGCTACATTTGTACAAACCGCTAATTACCTACATTTTCGTTTAACTGAACAACCAACTATATGAATATTTCTTATGTTTCGTTAATTTAAACCACAGGTTCATAAACAGATTTCATTTATTTAACAAACTAACTATAAAAGGTAAGTGATTAAAATATTAATATGACAAAATGAACTATCACGTCTTCTCTCTTATTTCGTACTGTCGTTTCCGCGCTTGCCTTCTGCGCATTTTTCGGTGTGCGCAAGGTCTCTATTTTTCACATCCTCCCCGGGCCGACATGACTCCACTTCTAGTGGATAAAGAAGCTGTACTGGTCTTCGCAATTTAGTTCCAGTACTAGTTTGAACTTCGCAAGCTCTTGTCAATCCATCTCTTCCAGGAAATACTTGCACAATTCGCACCAATTTCCATAAAAGTCTTGGAACGTTAGATTCGTGTAGTAAGGCAACATCTCCCACATTAAAGCTTACAGATTTAGTACAAGTAGCGTGATGTACCGAACGTAACTGTTGTAGATAATCTGTGCTCCATCTGGTCCATAACTTTGCTGTTACTTTTTCTCGTAGCTTCCATTTCTTTAGGATATCTTGTCGGTCGAGTTCAGGTAATTTCAAATCGATGCTGAATCCCTTATTGGCGTGACCAATTAGAAAGTTTGATGGCGATAGAATTGAAAGTTGATCTCCATCATTTATGTAGGTTAAAGGTCTAGAGTTTACTGTAGCTTCAACCTCTGTAAGTATCGTTTGCAATTCGTCAAAATTAATGCAACTTCTGCCAAGAGTGATCTTCAACGCATCTTTTACGGTTTTCACCATTCGTTCCCAGAAGCCTCCCCACCATGCGGCTCGTTCTGCGATGAACCTCCATTCTATGCGATGATTTCTGGACAGTTCCTGGATTGGATGACTTTGTAGTAATGTGAACAATGCATTCAATTCTTGGGACGTTCGACGAAATGTTTTGGCATTGTCGGAATAAATAATTTCCGGTACTCCTCGACGAGATATAAATCTTCGTAAGGCTCTTATACAACTCTCAGTTGTTAAGTTTGGCACTAATTCCAAATGTACTGCACGTATAACTGCACATGTTAGGAGCATTATGTATACTTTTTCCCTATTGCCTTCGGTTGTTATATAAAGAGGGCCGGCGAAATCGACACCAGTAACCTTGAAGGGGTTGGCCATCGTGAGCCTACTTGCTGGCAAAGGAGCAAACGGTTGACTTCCTGGCTTACTCTTCAATCTTTTACATTTTAGACATGTTCCCAGTATACTCTTGATTCGTTGGCGTGCTTGTATTATCCAGTACTTGGTTCTAACAGCAGCTAAGGTTATGTTAACTCCCCCGTGCAAAACCGTTTCATGTTCGTGCCATATTACTTTATCGGAGTATAAAGATTTTTTCGGTAATATTATTGGATGTTTAATTCCATAAGGCAATTCTGCCTCGGTTAATCGTCCACCAAGTCTCATAATTTTATTTTCGTCAAGAAACGGATTTAGTGACAATATAGAAGATTTGGCACTTAGCGGTTTGTTTTCACTAAGTGCCATTATTTCGTGCAAGAAATATTGTCTTTGAATAAATTTTGTCCAATATATCTCAGCGATATTCAATTCAGACGCAGTTATTACCCCTAAATTCTTATTTTCGGGTTTTTTAATATTGTTAATAAATCTCTGCACATATGCAGTAATGCGCAAGACTTTATCGAGTTTGCTCAATTTCTCCAAACAGATAATAGGCTGCTGTTCATCTACATTGACCAGTAAAGTATTCGTTTTCGACATAGCGTCCTCAAACTCACAACTATTGTTATTAATTTCATCTTTGGGCCAGTTGTCAGAATTTTGCTTTAACCACATTGGTCCGTCAAACCATAGATTTATGTCAAGTAATGTTTGCGCTGAAACTCCTCTGGTAAGCAAATCTGCTGGATTGTCTTTTCCAGGACAATATTTCCAATGTCCAGGATTTAAACGTTGTATTTCAGAAACTCTATTTTGCACATAAGGTTTCCATTTTGAAGCTTCACCTTTTATCCAATATAAGGTTATTTTGGAATCTGACCACAATATGGTATTTTTAACCTTTAATTTTAAATTCTTTATTATGTAGTCGTACAACCTCGCTGCGCACAACGCAGCCGTTAACTCTAGTTTTGGTAAAGTTAATTCTTTATTGCCCTTTTGCGTTACTGGAGCTACTCTGTTTTTTGCCATTAGAAATTGACAGCTATTTGTTTCCAGGTCTTTCGTATAAGCAACTACCCCATATGCCTTAGGACTGGCATCGGCGAAAAGATGCAGTTCCACTTCTTTGTCCTGGCTATTTAGTACACTTCTAGGAAGTTGTACGTCTGCAGCTATCGGGATTTCTTGACACCATTTAAACCACTCCGATTTTAAATCATCTGATATAATTGTATCCCATTCTAATTTCTGCTTCCAAATGCTCTGGAGTAAAATTTTTGCTCTTACTGTATATGGCGCTAACACACCTACTGGATCGAATATTCTCGCTATCGTTTGTAGAATATTGCGTTTGGTAGGTATATGTTGATTGGCATTAATTATCGAATTTAAATCTATTGACAACAAGTCTGTAGCAGGACGCCATATGACGCCAAGTACTTTCCTGCAATTACTATATCCCGTCGACAAATCTTCATCACGTATTTGCTTCATCACTGTAGAGTTGTTCGAGCACCATTTTCGAATATTCATGCTTGCTGATGTCAGTATTTGTTTACTTTGGTCATACAGTGTCAAAGCCGCGTTCGTTGAGTCTGTGGCTATGACTAAATCGTCTACATAGAATGATTCTAATAATACTTTGGCTGTTTCTTCCAATTGCATAGGTTGTTCGCTGAAATGCTTCTTCAACGTTGCCGCTAGTAAGAATGGGCTGGTTGTCACACCGAACGTTACGCGTTTCATTCGATATTCGGTTATGGCTGGTAATTCGTACGTGGATGTTTCGTCATCTTCAATCGGCTCTTTGTACCACAAAAAACGATGCGCGTTGCGATCTTCTTCTTTTAGTGATATTTGAAGGAACGCTTTTTCAATGTCCGCTATTAAACCGATAGAACCGATTCGAAAGTTCATTAAAATACGAACCAAATCCGGAATTAAATTTTCGCCTGAAAATAAGTGATCATTTAACGACGCAAAACCAGGTCCATGTGCTGACGCATCGAACACAACTCGCACTTTGGTAGTTTCTTTATCCTCGCGATATACCGGCTGATGCGGCATGTAATAAATTTTATCAGTTTTTTGAGACCCCGGCACAACTTCCGCACAATCGTTCGTTATATATTCACGGATTGACTTATCATATTCGCTTAATTTCCCGATTTTTTGTAATCTTGCCGTTAATAGCTTCGTTCGCACAAAAGCCCCTTGGTAATTTGAGTCTATTTTATTATCATTTTTCCACGGCAATGATACCTCATACCGTTCGTTTTTCAACACAATTTGATTTTCCATAAAATCACTCGTAAAATTGTCCTTCGTTTTTTCATTCGAATTTATACCGATAGTTTCTAAGTCCCAGAACGATTGCAAGTTATGCTCGCATTGAACTTGTGTATTTAATACCGCACTTAATTTTACATTTACCATAAAATTGTACGTTTCAATGTCACTACCCGCACCGTGTAACGTCCAACCTAAATATGTATTTACGGCTGTCAAATTTTCAGAAATTCGTTGCGTCTCGCCTGTTACCAACTTCCAGTAATGATCTGCACCAATGAGTAGTGCAATGCCTTTGGAAGTAATCAACCCATTTGCCCTATCTGCTAAATTATATTTTGAGGCAAACTGCTGAATTACAGGGTCTTTTTCGGATGGCGGTTTCAATGATTCGAAACAAATTTCCGGAACTTCTACCGCAGTAATTTCTATTATTTTGGTATTTTGTTGACTCTTTAAATTCAGTTTGACTCTATTGCATAGCCTTGCAGGTGCATGACTAGTATTCCCAAATGACATAATAGAGATTTTATGTGTTCCGATCACTGGTAAACCTATTTGCCTCGATACATTTTCTTTTATAAATGTTAACTGACTTCCGCCATCTATTATGAGACGAACTAAAGGTTCCTCACACGTTTCGTTATTTATTATATGTGCGCATGCGGTTTGCAAATATATATTTCCTATACACCCGTTAGCTAATAAATTTGTAGCATTATTTTGTCTTTGCATACTATCGATAGCGTTATTTTTCTGTGTATCCACGACTTGTACTTTCGTTTGAGTACTACTATTATCGTTTTTCGTTATTTGTGGCTCGCACATTATCGTAGCATGACGACCGTTACATTTCGAACACGAAATTTTTGTTCTACAAAATCGCGAATTATGATTTGGTTTAATACACCGGTAACAACAACCATTTTGTTTTAGAATAGCCTTCTTTTCGTTAATACTCATCGAACCTTTGCATTCTACTGACGTGTGCGATTTATTTTTGCAAAATAAACAACTACTTTTTACTTGAGTAAGCAATCCCGCCGCGGTACACACATTTGTTTTTCGTTTACTGTCGCTTATATGATTGTGGCGCTTTTCATTATCACCCCGTTCTGATACCGCTTGTGCTTGATCCATTGAGTCTATTTCAACTTTCAAAAATTGCAATAGTTCGCGAATTTCTTTTTGATAGTCCACGGTAGTACTTGTTTCACTCGCGTTTTCTAACACATTCTCGTTTAAACCTGAATCGCATCTTTTTATTTTTTGTCTATTATATTCAACCCTCATTTTATACGGAAGCGCATTAAATATAATAGATTTTACCATTAGACTATATTGATCAGCTGTTATTCCTAATGAATTTAAGGAACGCGTTATAGTTGAGGCTTTATTGAACAATGTTCTTAACGAATTAGTATCTCTGTCAGATTTAACCGGTTGTATTGCTATTAATTGTTGAATGTAATTGTTTACAATACTTTCAGGGTTACCATATTCGGATTTTAAAAGTTCAATTGCATCATTATACGACAATTCACTTTGGGTTAGACCGGCAATAGTTACAGCAGCCCGTCCGATCACGACAGATTTTAAGTACGCGTACTTGGATGTTTCATCTAAATCATTGTTTTTATGCACCGCTGCGTTATACTGTTCCCAAAAGGCCGGCCACATTGCTTTATCACCGTCAAATTTAATCAATTCTAATTTAGGTAATCTTACCGATCGTTTTCCCTGTTTACCGGATTGATTACCGTCGTTCCCGTTTTCCGATGACACATCTGCGTTATTCGTTGTGACTTTTGGCACTGCCGATGCGTTATGCAGGTCCTGTTGTTGCTGCAGTCTGGCGATGGCTTCAACGGCGATGTCTTCATATTCAAATATCTTCTGACATTCCGATTCTAGCTGATCTTCGTTCATTGTTGGAGCTAATCGTTGGTTCACTTCACTTAAGTTTGCTTGCAGTGACTTTATTTTAGCAATAAGCACTGGTATTTCTTTTAATTCGATGGTATTCGTTTTTAATGACTCGTTAACACTGTTTACTAACTTAGAAAGCTGAGTACGATACGTTTTACGTAGAATTAGATCCATTTTGTCCGTTCACTATCGTTTGTACACTTCTTTTTTTTTTTAGGTTAGATTGTTACGTTAAAGGTTTCTTCGAAATCTCCCGGGTTTCGGCACCATATGAATATTTCTTATGTTTCGTTAATTTAAACCACAGGTTCATAAACAGATTTCATTTATTTAACAAACTAACTATAAAAGGTAAGTGATTAAAATATTAATATGACAAAATGAACTATCACGTCTTCTCTCTTATTTCGTACTGTCGTTTCCGCGCTTGCCTTCTGCGCATTTTTCGGTGTGCGCAAGGTCTCTATTTTTCACAAACTACAACCTAGAACCCGAAGACCCTTGTTCGTGTAGATT
Source organism: Holotrichia oblita (assembly GCA_023690525.1). Classification (NCBI taxonomy): domain Eukaryota; kingdom Metazoa; phylum Arthropoda; class Insecta; order Coleoptera; family Scarabaeidae; genus Holotrichia; species Holotrichia oblita. The sequence continues at coordinate 65,756,121 of CM043018.1, forward strand.
TTCACCACAAGGTATACAAATGTGTTACGTTAAACTTCGTCAATTTTACTAATTGAATGATGTCTCAGCATTATTATTAAATGAAGAACAGTGTTAATAAGACTTGCCTAACTAACCATAGCATGCACTTACAATTACAACATTCATCTTAAAGTACACAATTTACACATTTAAACATTGTACTGTATCGTTATATATTGATTTAAAAAACTGAAAAGGAACAGCTGTAAAAAAGATGCATCGCTGAATGCCATGGAATTAAATTTACTCCAAACAGAATATAAAGTTTCTCAAATGTTACTCAAGGTACCTTTCGTCACACTACGATTTTAATTGTTGTATTTAACCGTAAAAATAACTTACTGGTTTATTAGATCAATATCATAAAATCTAATAACGCAGCATGTCTGTATCCTCACTACTACACTTTAACCACCACACACTAAATTTCACTTTGCATTAAATTTATTCCAATAAGGATGATGGGTTCATCAATGTGAGGATAATTAAATTAACTTGCAGACAAAATTTTATTCGTAAGATTACAGTGAAACGTTTATTGAGTGTTAAATAGAAGTTATCTGCAAGATAAAGCATTGTAGTTACTAAATTTTATCTGCCAGTTAGCAATATCTGTCAGTCAGTTAGCTAACACTTTTATCCTCACATTGATTACTAAAACTCACCCTTAAACCCACCCTAAAGCAATGGAAGTATAACACTGTATAATGTAGCAAGGATAAAATATACCTGCAAGCAGTATTTCTTTGACAACAAAGTCTAACGATCCTATATATGTTTGAACAACATTTAAAATAGCAGTTTTTATGAGTTTATATTTTATATCATTTTAATATGGCCTATTTCCATATACACAATTCTCAAAAATATTACATAAACTTTGTCATGCATAATACAACATGTTAAAAAGATATTCAGTTTAAATTGTATGAAAAATGATTTTAAATATACCATAATTTATTAAGATGTTCACACATTTTCTTAAGTCAATTTGGAACAAAAAAAAAGAATATATGTTTTTTTCCTTAACCGTATAGGCATTTTTTTCTATAATTTCCTATATTTCATACAGTTTGTAAGCTCGTAAACCTAATGAAGGGATCAGTAATAGTGGCTTTCGATTTATCCATAAGGGTTACTCGGGAACAGCTCCGGAGCTACTCGTGTGCGTGTACAGTGAACAAATTCAGTACATTTCAGGTACAGATAAAGTGTAAACAAATAAAGAGTGGTGGGGTGGCGACCATGTAATCACAGATGTAACATAACCTTTCAAGTTTTCGTTTTGTCTACAATTCATTCAAATTGTCAACACTATTTTGTAAACAAACGCAAGTGCGGATGCGGGAGCATATCGCCCCAGTCGAAAGGTTGGTGCACCAGGGGCGAGGGGAAGCAGAAACGGGGCTGTACAAGTGGGAATCACATGGCAAAATAGAACGACAGATAGGTGACCCGGAACAGCTCCCGAGCTGTACGGTGCACAAATCGAAAGCCACTAATGTAGCTTCATAGATAGCGCCCCGGAGAGAGTACAATCGATGTTCGATGTTGTTCGTTACAAAAGGTCTAACGAAATTTTTAATTTAATACATTTAATTTTACAAAAATGTATTTACTTCAACTAAGGTTTCAAATTAAAAGTTGTCCAAAGTCTGCAATTGTGGTGCACTCAAAGTAGCTATAGAATCTATAATTTTTCGAACAAATACGCTTGCCAGTTCAAATACACAGGTAAAAATTTCACGGAGTGAAACGCGTGCATGATTTTAAAGTAATTTCATTCGAGAAAGAGGTTACACTAACTAAAATCAGAGAATACTTTCCCTATACGCTTATAATTTCTTTCAAAGCCAGGTATCTAAATTTTCTCCACTTCGTTGACCACTAACTAACTCACTTTATTATCAATACGATAATATGAATAAATATATACGTTTCAAATAATATGTTTTTTCTAGGCATGTATCCCGCTGTGAAAGATTTTTTGTCCCCAGAAATTCTGATATATTCAATCTGTCGCTATATATGACTCAAAACATTACTCTCATTTGTGATGCGGACTTTTGGCCAACGTTATGTTAATAGAAATTAGAAATAGAAAACGCAATTTATTTATTCTTATTAATTGTAAAACAAGAAAATGTTGTTTAAAATAATGAAAAATATTTTATGTTTTGATGTGATATGAGTTATTTTGTCCATAATCGTGTAATAAATTTTGGAAAAGGACGGTGATTGTGATTGCCCAAAACAATAGTCGCTTACGTTGTGTAAGTAGAGGGTATTTGTAAATTCACTACTGCATATGTCCATCGCAATCTAACACGTATATCAGTTGAACTCCTTGACGAAGGCTCTCACGGAGGATGGTCGCGAAGAAAAATGAAATGAAGTTAAAAAATACAAAGATGGATCTAACTCCGGTATTTCCTCGCGAACATTCTTTGAAGAAACGTCCGTCTCGGAGTTAAGTATTTTATCCTTAAATAGGTCAACTACACAGTCAACTGTATCTGTGAAAGATATAATAGTACATACATATATTCCGTACGGATGACATTTCCTCCTTTAGAATGAAAATTTTTAATTTCGGAGGTAACTGTTTTTTTAAGATCATATTATCTTTGTTACAGGTAACATTGTTTCTGTTGCGAAAAGTATCGTTTTAAATGAAATCAATTTATATTAGGTGCTTATCCTGTACTAATTTAGTAACTGTGGATACAACTATGGATTGGAATGAATTTCCAAACTCACTTTACTTGCAAAAGGTAAGCAATTACTGTTTGTGTAATTACACTCACCATCTTTTTCCAAGATTTATTTGACGCGATTATAAATATAAATAACACATATGACATCATCACAATACTATTAAACTGTCAGTATATAATCTGTGTTATACCCTGAGTTAATACTTATAGGTACCACTGGAATGATAATAAATAAGAAAGTCCTTCCTCACATTTTTTTTTCAATCTATTTAGACGACTGCCATCTTCAGGCCAATTACCAAAAGTATAAACGAAGATATTAATAAGTCACCATTAATTGCCTCAAGGTTAATATCATGTAGCGAGAAATTACGAAAGTGTAGTAATCAGTAAATATGTCGTTTTAAGAAATTTCTATAAAAAAATACCAAAAATTGTATACAAAGAAAACTAGAAACGAAATATGGAATAAGATACACGAAACGAAAAGAAAAACAAATTCGTTCTCAACAATAATACCTACGAGGCCTTTTCTTTCGGTAGGTATTGACTTTGCTGAACCTATACAAATTAAGTCTGGTATGTTTAAAATCAATAAATTCATCAAATCGTATTTATGTACCTATTTTTGTCTGTTTCGTCACCAAGGCAATTCATTTGGAATTGGTGGTGGATTTAACTGCGAAGGCTTTTTTAAACGCATTAAAACGCTTCACAGCTAGAAGAGGCCTTTGTAACAAAATATTCAGTGATAACGCTACCAATTTCGTGGGCGCAAAAAACGAGTTGAAAAAATTTTACATTTGGGTTCGCGAAACAATCAAAGATCCTGAAATTCGTAGTTTCTTACTAAATAATGAAATAACATATGGTCATTTATACCTCCTAGATCTCCGCACTTCGGCGGCACCTGGGAAGCCAATATTAAATCTGTGAAAACTCATATATCAAAGTGTTGCTTTAAATAACTCTTCTATAGTTTGGATGAGGCTGATTGATTAATACACATTTTTCTTATAGTTTAAGGTTTTCTTTAATGAGATATGTACAACTCTGTTTCTACTTCGTAGCCATCTTTTTCCACAATCTGTCTTGTTTTTTTATTACATTATATTTCTTGGTGGGGTGACCCGCCAAATTCAAAATTTAGAGTGAAAGTATACACAAAGGTTGTCTGTAACGCGAATTTAACGTTTGAACAACTTTATACCATACGCCAGATATAGAATCTGTGTTAAACTCCCGACCTTTGACTCCTATCTCTTCCGATCCGAACGATTTCTCCGTCTTGACACCTGGTCATTTTCTCATTGGTGGTTCCATGATGGCGTTACCTGCAAAAGATGTCGATGACAAGATTCCTCCAAATCACTTGAAAATGCACCAGCGAATGCAAACTATCACAAGCCATTTTTGGAAACGATGGAGGAGCGAATATCTTAACTCACTGCAGCAGCGCGCAAAGTGGAAGATCGGCATCCGTGACTCCATCCGCGTGGGAGCATTACTGTTATTAAACGATGATAACTTACCTGTATCTCAATGGAAGACGGGAAGAATTGTAGAAGTCGATCCAGGGGAGGACGGCGTTATCCGAGTGGTAACTGTAACAACACCTAGAGTGTGTTCGTAAAGTCAGGTGAGAGGTAAGGTAAGAGTAATACGAGGTAACGATGGTCACTTATACTATTGTGCTTATACTTTGAATCTAACATACACGAACGGGTAAGGTAAACTTTGGATACACCTCAGATAATGCGAGGAGCTTTTACGAACGCACTCCTAACGGAACGTTTCGCAGGAACGCAGCCAAGGTGTGCATGTTACCAAACGAAACGAATATTCATTGTTAACTTAGATATATAGATACTATTTACTTATTTATGTTGAAATATATTCGTTATTTTAAGGCGGGCGGCATGATAGATTTCTGTATGTTTACTATTTTAGTTGACCGCCAGATGGCGATACTTTCATTTTGTATTTGAATTATATTTTTGAACGCATCTTAAAAAAGCTCCATAAAGTTAGCCCCTCACTATAAGCAATTATAATAAATCTTTTATTCGTTTGTAGGTCGTTTGTAGGTGTTTGATAGCGAATTTCCAACGTTTGATAGTCAATAGTTCATTAGCAAACCATAAAACAAATTCTTCGGAAAAACTTCTGTGATGTTAGCCCCTCATGTCGTCATTTTGACATCAAATTCAATTTTATTTTAGCAGAATCGTTTGTAGGTCGTTTGTAGGTGCCTGATAGCAAATTTCCAAAGTTTGATAGTTGATAGTTTATTAATAAATAATAAAACAAATCTACTAGGATATTAGGCAGGCAACCAAAATTATATCAGAAAAGTGTCCTATCGTACATATTATGTAAAAGTGGCTTCACATGCAAGCTTTTTTAGCGGACAACAAACAACCAATAGGATTTTAGATTTCCAAAATTTTAGAGTTTCAAAGTCAGTACGCTAAAAGTTAATTCGACGTTAACTTTTGGTGTACGAAAATGACTGAAAACAATATAAAACTGCATATATATTGACAGTTGTGGTTATGTTATAGGTATATTTGGTGTGTGCTATTTGATATGTCTGGATATGTCCTACTGATAATTTAAGTTTTCTTTATTAACTTTTTCAAATCCAATTTGAATCCAGTACTTCCTCATTTCTTTGTTTTTTTATTATAATAATTTTATAAAACAAATAACTAATATTATAGGTGTTTTTTTATTTTGTATGATTTTCGCATGTTTTTTTGGTTGCCTACACAATATTCTGCAAAACTTCTTTCATTGCTTATTAATAAATGATCAAATATCAAACGTTGGGAATTTGTTATCAAGCACCTATAAACGACGCATAAACGATTTTTCTCAAAGGAATTTAAATTCGATGGCAAATGTGGCCGGGATGAGTTACAATTACACATGTTCCCCATAGGGCGCTTTTCTGATGTAATTTTGGTTGCCTGCCTAATATCCTACAAGATTTGTTTTATTATTTATTAATAAACTATCAACTATCAAGCTTTGGAAATTTGCTATCAGGCACCTACAAACGACCTACAAACGATTCTGCTAAAATAAAATTGAATTTGATGTCAAAATGACGATATGAGGGGCTAACATCACAGAGGTTTTTCCGAAGAATTTGTTTTATTGTTTGCTAATGAACTATTGACTATCAAACGTTGGAAATTCGCTATCAAACACCTACAAACGAATAAAAGTAAGATTTATTATAATTGCTTATAGTGAGGGGCTAACTTTATGGAGCTTCTTAAAAATTAGTAGAATGTAGAATGCAGTCCACTAACATAAAAACGATTTTTATTCACTCATGCACGCAACCCAACAAACACTTAAATTAAAAATGTTATTTTTTTGTCCAGTCATTCGAATATGCAACACACCCTGAAACAATATTTAAACAATTTTTAAAGCCTTAGACATGAATACAATATATATCTAGTATTTATTAAAGCTATTTACAAAAATAGACATATTTACAAAACAAAAAGTAATTTTATTCTACAATCATTTTTGATCACTATAATATCTTCTCTTCAAAGTGCGATATTTCTTCAACATATACAATGCTTCCAATTCTTTTACAATGTACTGTCCGTGAGCAATCATTTTTTCAATTTTGTCCGAATCCGTGATGTCTTTATTTTTCAAAAAAGCTTTATGTAACCTTGTACGAAAAAAATCATAACCAGAAGGATAATCTTTTCCCAAATGCAATAACTAAAAATTCAAACTTAAAATCAGTTAATTTGCAGTTAGTACACAATATACATACCGTTTTATATAAATTTATTACGCGACTTTTTTGGGACATTTTAAATAACCCGCCGTTTCGTCTAAAAATTAAAACGGCAATGAAGGTCGTATTTATTTACTAATACAATACAGATTATTATGATATTTATTTATAACTATGTGCTAAAGAATATTAGTGTGAGTAATAATTATTTGAAATGTGAATTAATCAGAAGGACTAGAATTAATTAATTTACCAATTTGAACTACACTTTTATACACAGCAAAACATATTCTATGGTCGATGGAGCAAAGTACATAATTGCCTACATTTTATTTTATCTATGCAGATATCTTCTAAAACACTGATATCTATACGATGTTTCTATTTGTTTGTTTCTCTTTGATTCAGTTAACTAGTTATTAGATGGCGCTGTAACAAATTATACTTTATATGAAAACAATTGAAATTTCTTCTATTTTCTATTTTTTATTTTTATTTCTTTAATTATAAAAACTCAGTTTGATATTATAGTACAATGTGTCCTTTTAAAATCTAGTAAGGAATCTCAGGTTCTTTTTTAATCTTTACTTTATTATTATTCTCTATCAGCACATTAACAAATCACAGATTATAGAGATCTTTGCATGACAAATTGACATCTTTCAAACATTTTTTAACATAAGGAACTTAACCTCATTTTCTCCTGCTTTTTCTATACACGTCTATATCGGATCTCTGAAGAATGTGTGAAAGTAAGGTGCGTGCCAAAATATGCATTATATTGTCTTGTAATAAGTAAAATAACTATCGAAAACGTTAGGGCTAATTACTAATGAAATGTGAAAGTTGATGCTGAATACTGCAATATTTTGCAATTAGAAATACAACAATATCAATCGAGATCATGGAAAATAAAGCAGCTGATACTGTCTTAAAAAGTATCTTAACAACTAACACTTCGAAAAGCACACCTGCTGTTCCTGTGCCAGACTGGTCGACACCTTTAAGTGGACATGCCAGTGTGCCAATACCAACAGTAAGTACAATTGAGTGTAATCATATGAAAGACATTTATGTATGTTTATATTGTAGAATCCATCGAACATGATTGTAAGTATTCCAGGATCTGCCACAAACGACCCATTTGTTAATATAACGTTGCAGTAAGTTAATTTTACTTACGTCACTCTTTTATATTTGTTATTTTTATTGTAGAAATTGTGTTGCAACAGTAGAATTAGGTTGTGAGTTAGATTTAATGACAATAAATTTCCGTACAAGAAATTCCGAGTACAATCCATCTAGATTTAGTGGGGTTATTATGAGGATACGAGAACCTCGAACTACAGCTTTAATTTTTAAAACTGGTAAAATAATTTGTACTGGTGCTAGAAATGAACAAGATGCTTTGCTGGCTTCCAAAAAATTCACAAGAATATTACAAAAACTAAGTTTTAATGTATGGTTTTCTTGTATTGCATTGTAAATCATAATATCACAGTGTGATTTCAGGTGAAATTTACAAACTACAAAATCCAAAATATTGTAGCATCTTGTGATTTAAGGTTTCCTATAAAATTGGAAAATTTAAATCAAATGCATGGGCAATTTAGTAGGTAAGTTACAGATAATATTGTAATCATCATCAGTAATTTGTAATAATTGCTTTTGTAGTTATGAACCAGAAGTATTTCCTGGATTAGTGTACAGAATGGTTAAACCACGTTTAGTTTTGCTCATATTTGTCAATGGTAAAGTATTATTTACTGGAAGTAAATCGCGACAAGAAATTAAGGAAGCATTTGATAATATATACCCTATCCTGAAAAGTTTTAGAAAAAATTAGTTACTATTACATAATTCCATTTATTCAGTTTTATTTCATGACAGTCACTGTAACAGAGAAATCATTTTAAGGATTTTTCATTTATTATTTAATTTATGTAATTTTATAAATTAAATTGCTCATGTCGATTATTACGAGTACACATATGTCTACTACCTAATTTTGAAGTTGTATTATCAACAATTCTAATTTCTGTGTTATACAATAAATACTAGTTGTTACATCCATGCAAATTTTTGTTTAAATTTTAATTAATATATCTATGTTATAACATTTATGTACTTATCTTGCAATTCCTGAAGTATTTCCACTTATAGGTTAACGAAACAGTAAATTAATTAAATACCAATTTATTCCAGAACATATAAAATTATGTTTTCGTTAAGACTTCTTCAGTAGAAGAAATTGACATTTAATATGAGTCAAAATACCTACTAATAAGCGAATAATAATAGATATTTTTGTTGATAGGCATGGCCATTTATATAGATAGCTTATTAGTATTTTGACACATATTAAATGTCAATTTCTTCCACTGAAGAAGTCTTATTAACGAAAACATAATTTTATATGTTCTGGAATAAATTGGTATCTAATTAATTTACTCTTTCATTGACGTATAAGTGGAAATACTTCAGGAATTGAAAGATTTAAATGTTAATATAGATATTGTTGTGGATTGTATAAAAATTGTCGAAGACCACTGTAAACTCTATGAAACACTTGTTGTGGATTCTAAACTTTATTTAATGCCAATTATATCGCCGGCACTTGTGGCTTAGTACAGTGATATGCTTTAGTACTGACTCACCCCTCGAGGGTAGTCGGTTGTCTATCGTACTCGTCTATTGTACATAAGGGTTATACATATTTATAAAGTTTTATGGCACTTTGAGTCAGTACTAAAGCACATGACTGTAATTATAGCGGATACTGGCTGTCTCTTTTACAACGCACATTCAACTACCAATAGAAAAATTGCGCGAATTTACAAAATTTAAAAATCAGGCTAATGCATCAACAGATATGTTTGCAGTACTATAATTATTGATCTTGAAAGTCAGTTGGTGCAAAAATGTTTGTGCTGCAAATTATTTAGTTAAGAAGTAAACTACAGGAAAGTGTTACTAAATACGCCTTCAACAATTGTTTACAATGGTAAATATTTACCTGTTTGAAAGATTCTGAATGCAGGTAGTTTATTATTACATTTACACTAAAATAGAAACATTTCTGAAAAAAAAATCTCGTAAGGCTTCGGTATAAAGCTTGTTTTTTTTACAAAAGAAGTGACTATAAATGTACGTACTGTAAAATGTGGAAAGATAATTATTTTTAACCATGTTATAGAATTTCGTATAATTCATGTTATTTTATTTGTATAGCACGCTTTTGAATGAAAAATCGTTCACTTTGCAAGGTGCATGTTAGAGAATAATCGCGTAACATGTACAAAATTAAAATGAACCCAAAATATGTTTGCATCGTTTCAAAGTTATGTATTTCTCTGTTGTTGTAAGACGTACTTTATTCTACATAATGTTTTATAAAGATGGTTAATATGTATCTGTAGATCATTCTAAATTGTCTTCTGTATAATAGTAAGACACCAACGACTACCAACAATGCAATCTCCTTGGAATGCTTATTGCTGCTTTCTATAGGTATTCATTTTGTGGTGTATTGTTAGTTTTATATTTATAGTTTCATTATTTACAATCAATTTATTATGTGACTTTTATTGATTGATGCTTTTGCTGAATACCATTCCTCTTTTATTAATTAAAATATTGGGCTTTATATTATACAGATATTTATAGAGAAATTGGAAATTTTAAATTATTGTATATTTTGCTTATGATTAATTAAAGGATTCATATCACTTGTATGCAAGAGCAAGTGTATCAAACTTTTTACAGATACAGAAGAAGAATACCAATTATTACCCCGATAGCAAAAATAGTTTGAATTAAGCTGGAATAAAAGTTGCCATGACAACGGTGACAGCTTACTTCCAGCTTGTCATCTTGCCTCCAATAGCAGGAATCTCCTGGCTGATATCCTTGTTGAATTGAGCATCCTACTTTCCACGTGACAACCTTAAATTATACTTGCTTTGCAAGCTCATGGTAAACTTGCGACGAACGTTTTACGCATTACCGGCTCGAACTTTAAACTTATATTATACTTGACTCATCTTTGCTGCGTAAGCGATTGCAATATGCTAGAATTTCAAGCGTAGAGTAAGCTTGATTTAAACTAACCACGTTAAGCTGAATAAACAAGTTAAAATCGAATCAAAATGCAGCTTGCTGTAAGCTTACGTGCTGTATGGGTAGCAACTAGAAAATTTAAATTTCAGACTGAAATAGTGCCTTTATATAAGAGTGTAGATTACTCTTACATAAAAGTGCTATTTTTGTATTGATTGAATCGCCTAATTTCATAATGAAGCCCCCTTGAAAATTTTGGCCATAAAATTTGCAACATATGAGAACAAATTTCATCATAGTATAGTTACAAAATAGTATATTATGACACTAGTGCATAATCAAGCTTTTAAAGCACGAGTAACGAGTTTAAAGCCACGACGCGAAGCGGAGTGGCTTTAATTAAAAGAAATCAAATCAATAATTTCAATACATGACATGTACCTATATATGTCATTTGACATTTCCTGACATTTCACGGGACTATTAAACGCTTGCGATTGGCTGTTACCAAGCAACCTTTATACGCACGCCGTGCGAAAAAGGCCCGATTATGCACGCTTATGAGTGTGTTTTAATTGGTTTATGATGTAACGTTAAAGCCACTCCGCTTCGCGTCGTGGCTTTAAACTCGTTACTCGTGCTTTAAAAGCTTGATTATGCACTAGTGTCATAATATACTATTATAGCGGATCATCGCTGCCTATCGAAAAAACCTAAAAATCGATTTTGACATACGTCACGTGACCGTCTATATTGCAGCAATTTTGAAAAATTTATTACGAATGGGTAAAAGTGGAATTATTTTTAATGATAGCACAAAAAGTTGTTTACAATTTAATTTTAGGTCCACATGCGAACATTGAAATATCTATGCAAAATAATTAAAAAGTGAATTTTTTCCTAGACGTTTTTTTTTGATTAAAAAAACCCTGGGGTCTTTTGATAAATAACTTAGAAATTATTATAGTCATAATTATCAATGAAATATAACTTTTTGATTATTTTTTAAATATAAATTATAAACAACTTTTTCTCACCTTTAGCCCATTCGTAAAGAGCTTTTTCTATTCCGGTGCTATAAAGTTCACTTTACGACACTCGTTTTGGTTGCATAAAGTATTACTTTATCGCACGCTAATTTTACGTGTCAAACAATACATGGCATATAAAACATGTCTCTCGTTTTAATATTTTTTGAACTTTTAATAACCGAAATAGATACAACTAGCGGCTCGTTTCGCTAACGCTCGTGTCGCAAACCTTGAAACCGTGAAATAAAATTGCACTTTTAACACTTGTATCGTAAATAACTATTTTTTTAACTCAGATAATACGCATTTTTCTAATATGTTGAAAACTTTATGGTCCACTTTATACATGTGCGAATTTCTCTAAATATTTTGTGGTCTGTAAGAGATAGTTTTTTTGTAACATACTTAATTGAAGTACTCGTATTATATGATCTCAAAGATGACGCAAATTATTTTTGAAAGAAATGGAGAGTTGGGTAGCTCATGTCGATTTACACTGGTAATAATATATAATTAAGAACGATATATTTTTCATAGATTTGTTACGCTTGCTTGTAAGTTGTTGAAAAATGATATTCTATATACTAAAAATAATTTATTAAAATGAGAATACACCTTGAAGTACAGTAAAATAGTTAATTTGTATGTCTAGAATTATCATATAAAAAGAAATAACTCCTGGACCTCTATAATTAGGAACGAGGAAAAGTAAAAAAAATGCTCAACTAAAAAGGTAATTATTATATTGGTATTCACATTTAGTGGAATATTCTTTATTTTATAACACAGTTTCACATCTTCACATAGATTCAGCAAGAGCTGCATAGCAAAAAATATCTTGCCAAGCGATTACGATTTTTTCAAAAAGTTTGTCTGTATTTGTTAGTTCGTTTTTCCTTATACTGCTCTTCTTTATTCAGGCGGCATAATCAGACAGATACTTAACAGTGTTTAGATTGAAGGTGGGTGAAAGCTACACCTGAACTATGACAACGCGTTTTGAATCGTTGTTATGTTGAAATTTCCAAACGAACTCACAAGATAGCATAACAGTCTCCATGCCAGAATAAACATCCCCAAACCACAAAGTCACCTTCATGTTAATATAATTTCTGTAGATCTGGAATCAAATTATTTGTTTGGCGGCCGACGAACATATTGTTTACTATCGGAATTTCGACAACTTATTTTGGTTTCGTACGACTAGAGTACATGTTTGCATTGATTTGTAGCCGTTACTTACGGCTTATTACTTTTTTATCCGTGCTTCATTGAGATTGAGTGTAATTGTTCTAGCGATTATGCCAGTATTAGATCCTTCGAATAGTTTTGATCTTATTTCATTAGGTCGTAGTCACTGATTCTTTTCTGATGAGTGTACACTTTCTTAGCAGTTATTTTGTCAGATTTTGTTTTCTTTTTTACAATTCCATAACATTATTATGTTGCTTATAGTGATTAAACATCATTGCATACTATCGTTTTCAAACACTTTAAATGCTCAGCTACATTTTTTAACCAGTTTTTCTTAAGCAAGTAAGTTTATAATACGTTTTTCATTGTAGAGTTACAACTTTTACGTTTCCTCATGTTTACTTACTAAAAAAATATATTACAGCTGCAAAATAGATAACTTCACTGTTCACAATACTAGACGAATTCAACGACAACTATTTCGTATTTCCATCATTTCAAATTATACGTGCAAGGGCATCGTGGGAACAATCAGGTTTAGTTTATTTTACGGAAAAGCAGATTAAAACCATATTTTTGAAATAAAGGAATTTTATATATAATATATTTTATATAATAAAATATCAAACAAGTACCTACCTGCTAAATCGTTCTTAATTATATGATGTATGTATATATATTCCTTTATACGACATATGCAAATTTAAACTTTCTCTTAGCATTTTTTAAAATGCCTATTTGAATATGTAGATACGCCAATAGTAAACCGGTATTATGAAACAAAAACAAAGATTTAATTGCGTATATTGACAAAAGTATATGATCTTGAATTTATATCTATGCTAAGTAATGAAAAATCAATGTGATCGAGTGTTTTTACTATGTGTTTTTCTTATCTTTAAAGTTAATTTTAAACGTTTTTATTTGACTAATTACTAATACTAAAGGTTTTATGCGAGCAATATCGTATTTTTACGATTATTTGTTCACTTAGCATTTTATGGAATAGACTGAATTCTTCTAACATTTTAGCCAATTAATTTACCTCAACAGAAACTTAAACTAAAAAATGCTGGTAACATTATCGATTTCGATATCGCCACACCTTGTATATCTGATAAAAATAAAAAAGACACGTTTATGCAATATAATAAAAATCAGCACTGTATAACATTTTTTTAACAAATGAGACATCTTTTAGACGACAAAGATTTCAGACATACTTTTCAGTTCATAAAAAGTCTCTCAAGCAACAGCAATCCAGAGTATTAATAATAATCCATCATTCGCAAAGAAATATTAACAACACAATTACATTTTCATAGACGGGGACATACAAGCAGTAAATAAAAACTTGCAACTATGAAAATAACAATGCATTGGGCATAAAGTAATTTTTTTATTTTATAGAACATCCAGGTGTGTTCTGTTCAACGGTATAAATACAAAACAAGAGACATTTATGTATATTATTTAAATACTTTCCTAACTGGATGCGTTGGCGTTGTTAACTGGATGAGTTGTTTTGTTATTCCTAAATCTGCTACTTATACAAAATATATAATCATGTAGCTGTACTAGGTTTGGGTTTTAAACCTGCTGTATGTTTGTAACTACTTATTGATGGGATGGTTCGCCGGGATCCTCTACTACCAGTTGAAGAACCCCGAAGAATATTGTCTTCAGATGCTCGTTTCGTTGTTCTATTACCACCATCGGAGACTTTCTTCTTCTGAAAGAAAAATAATATTATTAAATAAAAGTACAATGATTTTATTGGATATTACAATGCTTACAGAAATTTCTCATTAAAGCATTTTATACAGTAGAAGAAATACATAAACAAATTACAATCAAAATCACCACATTCTATAGCTTTCATCGCTTCATTAATTATGAAAATTATTTGTATTCATTACGGTGTCATGGCTAATCTTATACATGAAGTTGATACAGGCATTGAGATAAGAAGTCAGTCTACTCATTTTTAAATTAATATAATAGCTTTAATTTTCTGACAATTTGAGACTTACATTGTAACATAATAGTGATATTTTATCATATGCAACTGTGGGAAACCATTATGGAATTGAACGACTGCATGTTAAGTTAAGCACATGTGTTTTGTAGTGGATACCTAAGGAGCATGCTGATGTCAAGATGGTGTCATATTTTAGTGGCATCCATGACGTTATACAACACGTTTAAGGCACCAGAAATTGACCTCAATTTGTCATTATCAGAGAACATCATTTATGTACAAATAACCATTTTGGCACATGTTTATAACATGCACATAGTACATATAGTTTCTCTCTACACTAAAGCAGTATCTACTATAATCGATACTTGGTTTGGGGTGGTGGTATAGACCCAATAATCTAAGGCTATGTGGTAAAGATGCTTGTTAACATCAACAGCATTACCGGCTTAAGCATCACTGAAACCATCGCCTCGAAGCCTATGGCAATGATTAAGACCAACCTTAGCTTCTCCTATTGTTGAGGTTTTCATAGATAGTGCTGGATTATGAAATTGTAACTTTAAAAAGGAATGAATTATCTTTTCCTTTACAAAAAAAACTAGTTCTATTAAAATTTTGTAATTATTAGCAAAACACAAGATTATCATGTAACCTTGTCCTATGGCATGAAGACAAAGTTCGTATGTATTTCAGCGAATGTCTACCACTTTTTCTCTATTTCTTAGAGAAGAAACATTCAGGCAATACAGGATGCGTTAATATTCACTCCCTATCCCTCGAATATGTGTTCTACAATTAAAAATAAAACAAAAATAAAAAATACTAGAATCACGAAAGCAAAGCCGTTTTCAGGTAAAATTGAAATAAACAAATTTACATTTTTTAATGTTTCGTTTATTCTCATCAAAACTAATTACAAAAAAGAACTTCTGGCTGAGAAAAACGAAAGCAAAACGTCTAATTCCTCAGTAAACTCCCAAATTGTTATCATTTTCCTTAATACATGATTGTAACCCCCGACTAAAGTTCTTGACAACGGAATTGGAATTATTATCGCTTATTTCTCTTATTGCTTCATGAAACCTCGCGATAATTTCATCTTCTTCGGCAGGCACAGTAAAATAAATCTTTACGTACCTCCACAACCAAAATCAATTGGGCTTAAGTTAGGGTTGGCCACCCTGTTGATCTACCGCTCTCAATCCATTTATTAGGAAAACGGTGATTTGAAAATTCCCGTACTTAGCATATACAGGCGCTCGGTCGTGAAAAACTTTGTTGACATAATAAAGTGTTCTCGCAAAAATTACTGTAAGTTTTATCATTGAGTGTTCTTGAGAGACAATATGGATCTGTCTTCTCAAAACTCTAATTCAAACATTCACAGATCATCGCCTATGTTGATTCCACCAATGTACAATATGAGAATTTTCGCAGTGCAAATAATGAAGGTTGTGATGATTTAGAACCCCTTGTTGGTTGAAATATGCTTCAAGGATAAATAAAACATTGAAAAAGTCATCCTTGTGGTGAATTTTGTGTAATGACCGTGTGCAAAAATTTACTCTTAATGCTGACGAGGTGCATTTGAACAGGCTGTAGGTGGTATGGATACAATATGTATCTTCGAAGACATCTATTAACAGAGGATTAGTGATGACGGCCACTTCTTGCCAACAAACGTCTTCTGGTGGTAGGATTATTCTCAATACCTTGTAATTGTTTTTTCTGTTACTATGTAAGCTTTAGAGGTCGACCAACATGCAAAGTATGTTCTGGAATCTTTTTTCTCTTTTCTGTTTTGTGATCTATATGACAGCGATTTGAAAGTCATTCTCTGTACAAAAGATCGGCAGCACGGGCGTTATCAATGACAATCGTCAAATAGTTTTATCATATCAAATTATTTTCTGTTAGTATTATATATACAGGGTTGTCACCTAAGCGCGCGCCGGTCTATAGCTCTTAAACTAATGATGTTAGGAATTTCGTTCATATACTAATCTATACATCATATCTATCTACTTGCAAGACTCTATTTCAGGAAAATATTTTTAAGTATATAAGGTGACCCAAATAAGTGTGAAGATATGGAAGTAATTTTTTTTAAATGACACCCCTTGTATTGTGTTGCACAGTTCAGTTCATCTCAATGCACTTTATCAATTCCCAAAAAATTATTTCATTACTCCTGGTATTTCCGGAGAAATAAATTAAGTCATTAAAATGAAATTTTACGCACTAAAAATAGAAAATAAAAAAAACGTAGGAGCAATTTTTTGACTCACGATTTAGTATGGAGTGAGTCGAGAAAGGTCTAAGGTTACTCTCACCTTGTTTACATTTCGTAAATTTTCTACACGGTTACCAAAATTATGGTCGAACAATGACATATTTCAAACTAATTTTTCTCACTTTTTTTCAAATGGAACACCCTGTATATTTTTTCACCACTTGATGCAGAATTAAAAAACAAATATTTTTTGTAGTACAACTGTATTTAAATTCTCGACGGTTTTCTAGATATTTATGGAAAACCATTTATTTGGTTTTCCACGGTAAATTTTTGTTAATAGATCAAATCGGTTATGGAAAAAAAATTACTCGTTGGTATGACAATGTTATTAATTATTGTCGTATTATTCTGACACTCGGCGACATCTTGCACGTATTATCTTTCTTTCTTAATAAAAATTAACTATACGATCCAAGAATCAACTGATATGATTTACATTCTCGGAGAATGTTTAAAGAATTGTCTTCTAGCATCCAGAGTGTACGGCGAGAGGTTTCCTGATAGAAGGCACCCAGATGAAAGAGCATTTCAAAGATTGATGGATCGATTTAACAGGACTGGGACAGTTAAATATGAAAAACATGACAGAGTAAAGCCCATATTAAATGATGAAAACGAATTTAACATTATTGCAAGTGTTGTTGAAAATCCACATAGGAGTACAGCCGACATTAGTGATTTGCTGCACATAGGTCAAACTTCAGTTAAAAAGATTTTGAAGAAGCATCATTTCCATCCATATCACGTACAACTGAGTCAAGCACTTCTAGGGCAAGATTTCGAAAACAGGATAAATTTTTGTAATTGGGGTCTCGCTCGAATTCAAGAAGATGTACGGTTTTTTAATACTGTATTGTTTACCG
Source organism: Holotrichia oblita (assembly GCA_023690525.1). Taxonomy (NCBI): domain Eukaryota; kingdom Metazoa; phylum Arthropoda; class Insecta; order Coleoptera; family Scarabaeidae; genus Holotrichia; species Holotrichia oblita. Next base: position 65,774,058 of record CM043018.1, read on the forward strand.
ATGAAGCAACTTTCCACAATAATGGTCATGTGAACAGGCATAATTTACATTATTACGCCAATGTGAATCCAAATTTTAAGAGGGCAGTTGACCGGCAACATAGGTGGAATGTAAACGTCTGGGGAGGTATAATTGGAGACCATATTATAGGACCCCATTTCTTTGATGGACATCTCAATGGTGATATTTTTCAAAGATTTTTGAACGAAGACCTTGATAACCTTCTAGAGAATATACCATTAAGAAGAATGTGGTTCCAGTTAGACGGGGCGCCTGCTCATTTCAGTATTCAAGTTCGACATACTTTCAATGAGAAGTTTCCAGGTCGCTGGATTGGAAGACAAGGACCTGTTCCATGGCCCGCAAGGTCACCAGATCTGACCAAAGTTGATTTTTTCCTGTGGGGGTATGTTAAAGATCTGGTCTACCGTATACCACCAACTACACCAGAAAACATACGGGAAAGAATAAGAGAAGCCTTTGATACAGTTACTCTTTTAATGTTACAAAATACAAATAGGTCTTTAACAAACAGGTTAAATCTGTGTTTACAAGAAAATGGTAGATTGTTTGAATACTTAATTTAATCATGTGTAAAATTCTCTAATGATATTCATAGTTAAATGTTAATACAAATTTACCGTGGAAATCCAAATAAATGGTTTTCCATAAATATCTAGAAAACCGTTGAGAATTTAAATACAGTTGTACTTACAAAAAATATTTGTTTTTTAATTCTGCATCAAGTGGTGAAAAAATATACAGGGTGTTCCATTTGAAAAAAGTGAGAAAAATTAGTTTGAAATATGTCATTGTTCGACCATAATTTTGGTAACCCTGTAGAAAATTTACGAAATGTAAACAAGGTGAGAGTAACCTTAGACCTTTCTCGACTCACTCCATACTAAATCGTGAGTCAAAAAATTGCTCCTACGTTTTTCTTTATTTTCTATTTTTAGTGCGTAAAATTTCATTTTAATGACTTTTAATTTATTTCTCCGGAAATACCAGGAGTAATGAAATAATTTTTTGGAAATTGATAAAGTGCATTGAGATGAACTGAAATGTGCAACACAATACAAGGGGTGTCATTTAAAAAAAATTACTTCCATATCTTCACACTTATTTGGGTCACCTTATATACTTAAAAATATTTTCCTGAAATAGAGTCTTGCAAGTAGATAGATATGATGTATAGATTAGTATATGAACAAAATTCCTAACATCATTAGTATAGGAGCTATAGACCAGCGCGCGCTTAGGTGACAACCCTGTATAGTACATATTGAATTAAAAATTTTTTAAAACTTCCAAGAGTTAATAAGTGGTACAAGTCGAATGAATATAATGTCAAAGTCAAATAAATCCGTGGAATCCATAATATTTTATCCTGCTAAATTGAATTATATTTAACAAACCGCAAATAAATTCCTGAAAATTTCTTATCATATTATCTGAAAAGGCCTCGCTTTCGGAATTTTAAAATTGTTATTTTTGTCTTCTTTTTAATTGTAGAACACATATCCGAGGGCTAGGAAGAGATAATTGACTCACCCTATACATATTCTTTTAAAATATTGTAAATTTAATAGACATTAAATGTAACCATAATAGTAACATTCCTTTGTATTTCTAAGTGAACCAATTACAGGGCCCATGCACCTGGCCATATGGTTTTGCTTATAACAAAAATGTATTTCGATATTTATAGAGTAGTTTTTTAAAGCATAATAAACCAACCTGGTGACCATGTAAGATCAATAGAATTTTTGTAATGGCAAATTGATTCAGTAATTATATACATATTATATATATATATATAATTACTATATACTATAGTATACATAATATATATAGTATATAATTACTATATACTATATATATCAATTGTTTTTCTGATTTCACTATCGTTATTGATATGAAAATTGCTATTACTTACCAACCTCATTTAATCAGTTTTAGAGCGTTAACAAAGTTAGTAATAGTGTGGTAATAGTATCCAATTTGAACAACCTGTATACTAGAAAGCGAGAGTGCTAGCTACTACTTAGCTAACCCAATGAAATTCAAATTAATTATTGATATTGATAGGCTGGTTTCACTACAATTTGAGAATATGAAGATAAAGAAGAAATTTACAGAATGTGTAGAATACATTAAAATAGCAAATTCCACAAAACTAACGTTTTAAGGGCGCGCGTCGAAACAATATGGCGGACATTTGTACCAATGTAATTTATAGTACCACCTATTCGGTTCTTTTTAAGAAAAAATACGCAATTATTTTGCGAAATTATAGGTGCAATGGAATCGTGAAACTATGGGTTTCGAAATGACGCACGCCAAATCTAAAATAAAAGTATTCTTAATAAGAAAAAAAAATAAAATTGTTTGAAGCAGTCGGGAATTTAAGGAATTGCGGCTAATCTAGGAATAAATTCAAAAATCTGAGATAGTCAAATTGAAACTAGATATGTATTTTATTAGATACAACATATAGTAGCGTATTTCATAGTTTAAATTTTGCAAAAAGCTACCGAATAAAAATTTTGCAATAAAATTTAGCTTAGATACGATCCGTGTTAAGGAAGTCGTGGGTAATACAGAAAATCAGGAAAACCTAATGTTCGGGCATTGCTACATAGATGTCGCTGCTAGCGCCCGCAACTGTGACCGCATTTTCGGCTAAATGCCGCGAAACGACAACATATACGAAATATTTATTATTATTTAAAAAATAACTTTGTAGGATGTCAATAGCGGGAGAAAAGTTTACGTAAAGTTTCTATTCAATACATTTTTTATTTATTAAGAAAACAATACAATTATTTATAAAGAGAAATAGCTAATATATGTAAACAGTATAGTGAAGGATAAAAAAAAACAGTGAACTTGATTTTTGTTCCTCGGTGAAAATCTTACCTGGATGTTAGACATGTATACTATTTATGAGTGACCTAAAACAGTACGGTTCAAACTAATTATACAAAGATAATACAGAACATGCCTTGTTTGTTAACCTAAATGCTACCGATATATTAACGCAATATAATACGTTATAGAGAGAATGGCATATCTTGATCCTAAACCATAGGTATATATTTACAAAAATGGTGACTGATTCAAGCTTGAAGCCACCATCAATAGCATAGGAGTGTTTCATACCATACCACAAAGACGTATTCATAATCTAAGATAAAATGCATGAATATCAATACGTGTCAGTACTAAATATTGCTGTATTTCAAAATATATGAGATTTTTATCAAAAAACATTATGTTAGATTTATAGGAGAGATGTTCATAAAATAGCAGTCAATGAAACAACAGGATGAAGATGATTAAAAATATGCAATCTATCTCCACTGAAAAATGTTTGTAGACTAAATTTACATTTTTCTGGTAATCGCCTTTCTTTTAAAAAGTACATAGTGTTGTGCCATCACTCAAGATATCAAAGAAAAGTACATTGAAAGTAGTTTATTTTTACATAGAGCCAATGTATGAATGTATGCAGACACATTCAAGTTATTTATTTTGATCCTAATAATAGTTTGTATTTACCGCGAATATCATACTCGTAATTTAGTACATAGACAATACAGAAAGTTGTATCTTCCCTCTTCTGATGTTTTCGGTAAATTTTAACATAGGCAGAATATAAAATTATCCATATAGTAATAGGTAGGTACTAGATATAAGTATAAGTACGGTAAATATTCGCCAAACTGTCAGATGACAAACCTATTGGCAGTCTATTACACGTCAATTAAAAATGAAAGTATCAAGCGACGGACAAGCACGGTTTGTTTACTGCCAATCTACGTCACAGACGACAGCCATATTGAATACTGCGTTTTCGTGCCGCTAATAATTTGAATTTATATATTTTTTATTTCTTAAATGGCTTGTTATTTTAGCAAAATAATATATTTACGCAATTTTATAGCGCAAAATCATAAAAAAAATGTTCGCGAAAAATATGATTTCTCCCCTATTGTGAAGGAGCTCTGTATAAGATTACAGATTGGTTTGCCATTGAGAAACTTTCTGTTGTTGCATGGTAATTGGCGCTATAATTTGAAATACCGTTACTTTTATGTACCAACAATTTGATAATGTACAACTCAGGAACGTGTATAAATATTTTGAATTAATTATGATGTTAATGTTATGTCTTAATATATTTATTTACTCCTACGGCCGCTGCTATAGCAACGGCCGCGCAATTATAATTCGCGGACTGTGTTGCATTCGCGAGTTGATAACTTCGCGATCGGTTGACCAAAAAAGTTATTTTACACTTCACTTGGGTCAAGTGAGAGCATTCTGATCGTGGCATATTGCTGCATGACGCAACTGCAGGCTAATTTATAATTCAAGGCTTCTTTCATTCGCACGGCGAGCTACCGATCGCAAACCCGATAACGCTCGAAATATTTCCGGCTATGTATATGGCATTGAGAAGCCATCTCTACTTATATCTCAATACTTGTTTGTTCGTTTGCGAGGACGACTAGGTTTGTAATTCCGAACCAATTTTACTGCAAATATGTAGAATAAAGTAAGAATTAAAATTCAATTTACAGTTCTTACCCTACTTGTACTTGGAAACTGTATTTCCTTACAATTCAAAGATTTTTCCTCTTCAATCAGTAAGTAATTTAGAATTTACAAAGTTTTTCTGAAAAGTATTACATTAATTGAAAATTGGAATTAAATGAACGATATAGGTATATTTCTCATTTCTTCGCTTTTATCAACTTTTCGTGAAAAGATTCTTTTTACTAGAGTAGGGTGAAGTTTCGATACGTTATCTCAATACTGGTATCGATTATTCGATACCTGAGATAACGATGGTGTATCGATTCTAAGATATAGGAATTTAGGAATGAATTCTAGAGGGTATCGATACATACGAACCGATGTCAAGAAATTCAAAGTCCATTACATTTATGAATAAATCTAGTAGGTACTTCGTACATCAGTAAATTTTTAACAATGTATATATAAATTATCTGTTTTATGAAATAAACAAGTTATATTACATATACAAGTTCGAAATCGTATAAAACTATGAATTAATTACCGTACATACTGTGAATTGTTGATATCGATGCAAAATATGTCTTCAAAAAGACAATTTTTAATAAAAACAATATTATTATTGCAAACGAACCTCAATCGACAAAAAAACACCAATAAACTGTCGTCGGTGCTACTAAATAGGATAGTTGCTACCTGACATTCCCATTTGTGGTAATAGACTCAACCAAGCAAAAATGTGTCGTCTGCGCAGCTATAACGAATGTAGCCTTTTCACCTTTTCATTCTGTGCGAACTCTACACGTCATATGTGAATTAATTTTAAAAATAAAATAATTAAAATATGCTCTGTAGTTAATTGTATTTTAAAAAATATCAGATTGTAAAAAATTCCATTAAATGCTACAATATATGGATAAATAAATAGTATCCTATCACTTTCTTATTTATTTATATTTTTCTATTTAGTTCTTACGTCTCCAGCGTGTAGGATTACACAAACACATGTATAAAAGTATAAAGTATGATAAAGTATAAACAAAAAATTCTTTGTGTGTATTGTGTACTAATAGAATAGATTTTCTCTATACTTATCCGATTCATCTCGAGCTAACAACAGTATTGTACAGAACGTGCGTGTTCTGAAATACGCATGTACCTATAAAAGCGAGATAAAAAATGTTGCACATACAAAACTAATAAGAATTTATTTGAAGCCCACGATATGCATATAGTCCATCCATCAGAGTCCTCTATATGTGAAGATCAAAACTTAAGGTCTAATGTCATATATCTTACATTATAGATGGCAGCACATGCCGGCGCAATATTAACTTATCTGTCCCCCACCATTCGTTACGTACCCTTAAGAGCGCGCCGACGAGGTAAGATATATATAACTACCACGAGATGGCGCGAGCGGTAACGATTCGAAATAATTTGTATAAATTGGTTTCTAGTGCAAACGAATGGTTTGAATCTGCATTCAAAGGTGGTGCTTAGTTTCATAGAAATTGTTTCCAGAATATGGCGGTAATGTCACTAAAATTTAAATAAAGGTACATATTAACAGCCCAAGCGGCGGGCGATTTTTCAATGTAAGCAAATGTAGCAAGTGTTTTAATGACCAGTTATCCACGAATACTTTATACTATTTTTTTATTGGTGTATTTTAACATCACGTTTTATTGGTTTCAATACTACAAATACAAATGCGTCGAAAACCGAGGCATGTCTGTAATTCATAATCAACGAAAGAGGGAATCGACAAAACCGAAGCGTCGAAAACCGAAGTATGCCTGTACTTTTTCTCCTAATTCAAAAATTAATTGAATATCTATTATTATTAACTATTTATCATTACTTCTTTAAATTTATTATACACCGTCGTTTTCTACACAAATACGATTGGTGAATAAAGGCGGGTTCTGAAAGGCGCGTCGTCGCTGTGAGCTGTGGCGTGGTGTGAAAAAAAATGTTAATGTGACATTTTATGATAAGTGAATTTATAACATAACCTCAACCATCAACTCATAATGTGACTTGACAAAAACCGAATAGCACTTTCTGAATTCAGGCATTATGTGGTTACTAACTAATCCTTTATAAAAGTGACCTCCAGATCTATATTATATAATGTGAACATTGTTGCTACAGACCCGCAATATTATTCTCTTTCTACTTACTAATACTTGCAGCTTGCAGTGTTAAACAAATTTAGTTAAGATAAACTCCTTTGACAGTCTCTTTGCATATATTTATAAAAAGAACTGTCAATTCCCATTATTATAAATTATATCTACGCTGAAAGCATGAAAATGCCTCAATTTGGACTAAACGTCAAAGATATTTTTCACTAATTTATTTACAAATCGTACTTTATTCCTAATAATACTAATAACCTTATTCGATGGCATTTTTTTAAGAAAATTGCATTTGAATTATCAAAAATTGCAATAATAATGGCGTCTGTAATTTAACTCAAAGATATGTAAAAACAATTTTTTACTTTATATTTAATACATAACCTCTTTTTGCCTCTCCTTTGCATGCGTTTCATAACGTTACTTTATCAATTATACTGCATAAATTCCAATGTATACATTCGTAGTACGTGTATAGTCTGTTCCAAAATTAATGTCACCCCCGCAATTAAAAGAACCAATAAAAATCTTCTTCCCTATAACTCGACACAATTTTTGATTGATGAATATCAATATTGTAATTGCGCTCTAAAATAAATGTCGGTCAAACCTAGTGCATTCGTTTTGCAACAGAAGTTATCATGTATCTTCCATCACCTCAAGAGACATTAATTTTGGAACAAGCTGTACATACTACTAACCTAATAGCTATTAATTACCACGTATGTATTGTGTTATATTGTGTATTGTTCTGGGTTTTGTATTCATTTCGTATTAATATGTGGACTCATGACAACACGGAAGTTTTAATCCAACTGTACGAACAACACGAGTGTTTGTACTTGGTTAGCCATAATAATTATAAAAATAAGATTAAACATAGGAGGGCATTATTTATTAAATTCATAATTCCTTTTTTGTTACGTCTTACTATCCATGGACGAACCCATAACTTTCGGTTACGTCTTTTTTTTGGATTTCAAAAGGTATGCTGCTATAGCGGTAGTCACATTTATAACTAAAACTGTTGACAAAGTCTGTCGATTCATTTCTATTTGCACTTTGTTATACGTTAGTTCACAGCCAATAATAAGATTATGACAATAACAAATAACAACCAGAAGACTGATGACAATTCGTATAATAACATGGAATTTAGCCACAATTAGCGAATAATTCCTGTAACATTTGGTTTTTGTAGTTAGTACCTTACATCAATTTTTGCATACATTTCTGCGTCAATTTTATATGTAAATATTTGATCGTCTATTGCCTCCTTAAAAGAGAAAGCTTGTTAATTTTCGCGCCTCAAAAAAAAAAAAAGAAATGCTCGCTATACTAGACAAGGATGCAACTACAAAAATACGACACCCTACAGCAAAAAGATAAAGTTGGGTCAATTTTCAGCGGTGCCGCTCTCTCTGACCGCCAACGCTTTAAATTTTTGAATTGGCCAATGATAGCACACCGCGCCACAGCTTTTTTTTACTGCAATTAGAGTGCGACCAGGTGAACATGACCCCTCAAGCAGCACAATCGATTTGTCATATACATTCCCAAACAAAAACTCAGCGCGCCAAATCTAGTACTGCTCGAAGCGCCATCTTTGAGGCAACACCTGAAACATATTTCGGTCGTAATCCAATAGAAATCTTTACGTGGGTTATAAGAACATTTTATTTAGCAGAGTTTTCTCATTTTCTCAATAAATATTGCTCAGATTCTTATGAAATTTTAAAGAATTGCTGTCATTATCCTTCTCATGGCGTTAACAAATTAGAATTTGAATCGGTTGCAACTTTTTTTCGTTTTTCTGTCACATTACATCGTAAATTTATATGATTAAATCAATACATATCGTATTCATAATTTTTTATTGCCGACACGGATGATTTTTCTATCCATAGTTGTTTGTTTCAACGCGAAATATTGAGCTATATTTGATATAATGAGATTTGCGCACAGGTCTGCATTTTACCTCATGGCGCCATCTGTTGTCGCTGATACTTGGCGGCGCCCTCTTAAAACTAGAAGCTTTTATGACTGGTAAGACAAAATCTATCAAAATAACATAGGAGTACCAATTAATGCTTGTTCATAGTGAAGAATTATAGTCGTAAAATGAAAAGAATAATTTACAATAAGACAAATAAAAATATTCTTTTAAAATAACTCAAAAACTTTGTTTTTGTACTTGTATTTGTTTGCCTCCGTATTCTTCACACAGCAAAATTTATACTAACGATATAATATTAAAAAATGTGAAAATGGATGCATTTAATTGATTAACTAGGAAGGATGAGTAAAATTTCATAATTATAGAAAAAGTCATTTTGACCTTTGAGAGTTCGAGCTTTGCAGTATTTTTTCTGGAAAGGCCTGCTCAAAGCTGTAATATTAACCTATGTCCTAAAGCTATTGATAAAGTTGCATGTATTAGAATAAATTTGCAAATTCGAAAAAATGTAGTTGGTTGGACAGTATGATAACTGGTCCGTTTTATTGCATTATTGCAGTTTTATTTATAGGTGTTGTATATTGTTATACATATAAATGTGGAACACTTACCCTATCCATATACTTTCTTGAAAACATGTATTTTTTCAATCGTGGCATGACGTCAGTATATTCTTTAGAAAATTTCAATAGCAAGGGCTCTATATTCTTAATTATTCCTTCTTCAGTACCTGAAAGTAAAATTAATATGTAACCCAAGAAAAATGTGAGCATTTCAAAGTAATCATTACGAAAGCATTTCACAACCATGTAAGTTTTTTGAGCGTGCATGACATTTGTGGCATAGTCAGATGGTTTCATGTCGTTGACTTTAAGTAACTCTCCATTTTCGTTGCAAAAATCAAGAGAAGCACCTGAGAATAATTACAATATTTGAGTATTTTGTAAAATATGTTTGTTGCAATTTACATTTTTTACGTAATGTACTTACAGTCAAAATCAAATTTTACTTGTTCCGCTACATAGTCTATTAAGATTTTAATATAACAGTTAGGATTAATTAGAAGTGTCTTATTTTCTGGAAGGTTGTATTTAGTAGTTGATTGCTTTGAGGCAAAAGAACTACTCTTAGATAAAACGTCAGGTTGTTTCACTTCGTCCCATTCTAAAAATTATGCATTTACTTTGATGGAAACTTGTACAAAATTATGACTAACCAGCGTACTTTATATAGCAAAACATTCCTTCGTCTTGCTAAAGTTAAACTTATGTCTCGTTTTGAAATTCGGTATAAAGAGTAACATAAATAAAAGCTGACGTTGACAGATGTGCCAATTATTTATGTCAACCCTTTCCTTCGAATAAAAACAAATTGTGTCATTGATGTTACTATATAAGAGCTATTTTTGTTCAACTATTATAATGAACTGGGCACAAAAATAACAGCGAAGACGTCAAAATTAGTGATCCTCATAACAGCGCATTGCGGGAAGAAATGTACCACGTAATATTGATGGAGAATTTATGTTTATACTTTACACACGTATATCTTGCGTTTTGATCGTTTCCTTATTCTCGATTACACCAACACTTGTTAAGCTTATGTTAGCTAATACTTGTTAATTAACGCCAAATTCCGATTCTAATATTCGTGTATACTTAATCAAATTTGTCACCGATATACATATGTATTAAATTTTTATTCGTTTTTCTATTTTTACAACGAATCGGTGCATCCATCTGAAGCTAACAGTTGAGAGCTGCTATGGAACACCATGCCATTGTTGGTTAACATTTAAATATTCATCCAATTAAAGCACAGTGCTCCGTAGAAGTATATATAATGCATTTTTCCAACCGCCAATTAATTAAACATATTTTTATTTTTTTTTAAATATGTCGCCCGGAGGTGGTGTTGAACCACCAAGTATGGTTATCGCGGGCCACTCACAACAAAAAATAAAAATATGTTTAATTAAGTGGCGGTTGGAAAATGCATTATATTATACATGTATTTACGCCAAGAAAAATAAATACTTCGGTGTTAACAAAGCTCCGTAGAAACTTTCACACTGTTGGCTTCTGCTGAATATGCCTATTCTCGATGCAGTTATCGATTCTGACTGTGATAGAATGGGAATAAAAACGATAGGCGATAGGCATTTGACATTTATCTAAGCAAGAAATTGAAAAGATGTATTGTACTATTCAGCGACATCGCAAAATTTAAATTTTTGGCGCTACTTGTACTTCTAAATATTTTCTGCCAATTAGAGCAATTGGCAATTTTTCAACACAAATTTACTGCTTCAAAAGCTTTATCTATTTTTATGTGGCATTGAACGTATAGTTTTTCCACTGTTTACATACATACATTATTTGTATCTAAATTCGACATAAATTTGTATTTGAATAAAAATTTTGAGTTGATGATGTAAGTATAGTTTTGATATGCCATTTATGAATTAATTTTGACATTTATAAAGATAGAAGGAACACTGCACTCTGCACTACTTTTGTGAGAGAACCAGCGTATTTGATTATACTGCGATAATTTACTTTTTTACGTAGGTTCCAGTAGTTTGCAATTTTTTGTAGGTTTTTAACTTTTTTTTCAAAAACTAAACCCATCGATGTTTTTTAAGTAAACAACCCAGGTCACCTATACGTACAGTCTATTCCAAAATTATTGTCACCCCCGCAATTAAAAGATCCAATAAAAATCATCTTTCCTTTAACTCGACACAATTTTTGATTGATGAATATCAATATTTAATTGCGCTCTGAAATAAATGGCGGTTAAACCTAGTGCATTCGTTTCGCGACAGAAGTTATAATGTATCTTCCATCACATCAAGTGACATTAAATTTGGAACAGACTGTACATATATACCATAAAATTGAAACTGTAATAGAATTCTCGAAGGTATATACACTATATTTTTTTTTAAGATTGAGCTAAAAATTTTCGTTTATATTTTATAGTGTAGGTCAATACATCTGTTAAATCTTCAGTAATGCAAAAGATATATATTTTTGAACGCATAATCTAATACAATAAACAATTATGATTACTCTGAAAATTGGAAACAATAAAATGATACAATGAATGAACAGATGAACAGATAATTAAAAATTAAAAATAATAGCTCATCAAACCGAATCGTAAATATTTCTCTAATACTCTAACTTCTGTCTTGCACATATTGCACACATACATAGTTCTTCTTAATACGTTTTACAATAGACGGGTATGTTGTGATTCTCTAGTGGCTATTTCAGCAGCATTACTTATATATGCCACTGTTTGGTACTGCACCTTCTATATTTTACTTTTTAGGTACCCCACAAAAACAAATCCAAAATTGATTAATTCGGCAACGTAGGTCGCTATCATACAGTTTAATTTATACCCATTCAGAGATCAAAAAATTAATGCTAAGGTAGGAACCTATAATTTGCGCATTGTGGATAGGAGCTCTATTATACAGGTTATAACAATGGTTGTGTTCAGTTAGTCACGGTAGATCACTAAGAATCACCGGTTAGATACAGATTAGTGAAGTTACTTACCAAGTGAACTGAATACCAATACACTGTTCTTAATTATTGCAAAAAATACAAAAGTTGATTAGCTTGATGAAACCTATAATGCAAAATTATTTCGTTGTATACAAACTATTTCAGGCTAAACTTTTAGATAAAACCGCCCATATAGTATTACATTTTTGAAATGCCCGAGGAATTTTAATTGAAATGCTAAAAGCTTCGCATTTCAATTGTTTCAAAGGACACTGACTTCTGAAGCACTCTGTGTAACGTATTTTATTCTAGATGTGCTTATTATCACAGAAGATGTTTCTAGTGTTGTACAAAATTTCACGATGTTACGAGGGAGCGTTTTTATATTCGCAGAATGAGCGGGTTGTAGGGGGGTGATTAGGCGCATTGGGGAGGGAGGAGAGGGGGTGGCCTGGGCAGCGACTCATAATTAGTATAAATACGAAGTTTCATTGTTATTAGACAGTTAGTCTTTGAGCTATCGTCAACCAAGTAACATAATCAGGAGTGAAAAGTGAAATATGGAAAAAATCGAATATCGTGCCGTTATAAAGTTCCTTACCAGACAAGGAAAATCAGTCGCGACCATAATGAATGAGATGTCATTGGTTTACGGCGACTCTTGTCCAGGAAAAACCATGGTGTACAAGTGGCATAGTTTATTTAAACAAGGAAGGGAATCCCTTGAAGACGACCCGAGCTGGGAAACTCATAGCAACGGTATTTTGGGACTCGGAAGGAATATTGTTGATTGATTATAAAGATAAAGGTGTTTCTATAACCGGAGAATATTACGCTTCAATATTAGAGCGACTAAAAGAAGCCATTAAAGAGAAAAGACGGGCAAAATTGACGAAAGGTGTGCTGCTTTTGCACGACAACGCGCCCGTCCACAAGAGCCGCGTTGCGTTAGCTGCCCTGCATAAGGTGGGCTTCGAAATTGTGAATCACCCACCCTGCAGCCCAGACCTGGCCCCGAGTGATTATTATCTGTTTCCGAAAATGAAAAAAGAGAGGTAAAAAATTTACTGCCGATGATGAAGTCAAGGAGGCAGTTTCGGCGTATTTTGCAGATAAACAGAAATCATTTTTTTATGAGGGTATAAATAAATTAATTGAAAGATGTGAAAAATGTATCCGTCTTGCAGGTGAATATATTGAAAAAGAAAAATAATTTGGTTTTTTATTTCCATCCCCCATTCCGCGAATATAAAAACGCTCCCTTATATATTATATTTCAATTTTATTTCTGACACTGACAGTAGACTATAAAATGTGAAATTACTTCAACTAGTGCAGAATATGGGTTCCTTCTTTTAATTTAAAAATTTAAAATCTAACATGTCTGGTTTTGTTTACAAAATTGTTTATCAAATATTTTGCATATGTTTTCAAATTTCAAAAATTCAAAATTGTCAAAATTGTTTCACATTTTTAGAACCTTGTATTTAGAAAAACGATTATCCTTGTTGTAAGTTATTGTTTCTTGGTTTAAAAATAGTTAAGTTTTATTATATATTTATATACAGGTTTGAAGAAGGATTAAATTAATCCGAAACGTCACGTAGGAAACTACTGTTTTTCATTTAAATTAAAAGAAGGAACCCATATTCTGCACTAGTTGCAGTAATTTCACATTTTATATTATATATCTATAAATACGAGTATGTATGTTGCCTTAAAATTCCTCGAGCAATTCAAAAATGTAATAATATATGTGGCGTGTTATTTAAAAATTTGAAGTTACTAATTGTTACGGATGAATGAAGCACCCATAGTAGTAGTAGCGCAGTATGTATACTACGAAATAATTTTGCGTAATTGGTTTCATAAAACTAACTATCGTTTGTAGGTAAATATTTGGTTTATTTTGATTCAACTGATTCAATTCAACTGGATTTTATCCTGAAGAGAATTCTTTTATCCGGCTACCTTCTTTCAGGGTATATACGAGAATAGCCTTTTATAAATCTTGATTACAAGAAAATAAAATCATTCTCATATCTATTAAAATAAACTTCTAAAGCGTTATCTTCATTTTTGTTACACTTTTTTATAGTTTTTAAATTCAGCATGTTGCCATAAAAACTAAAAACTGATATTACATTTTAAGCAAAATTTATACTGGAAGTGCAAAATACTCAAACCTCTAAAGTACTACATAAAATAACTATATTATCTAACCTAGTCACATCCTAATTAAAGGAAATATTTGGTAACAATAGACCACGCACAGGTATCATTTTATCCTGAATCATATTTGCCTAATATATGTATGTATAACAGAGCAGAAAATGGGAACAGGAGACGAAATAGGAGAATGTTCATGAAGTTAATTCTGAATTTTCAAAGTCCAAGCTTAAATGATCTGTACGATTATTTCAAGGAGTATATATGAAATTACGTGACAAATTATTGCATTAAATAAATAGACAGAAAGCGTTTCTATAAATACAGTCATAATCACGAGCTGTTCTTAAGGATACACGTTACCATTTCCCAATTACACCAAATAAAATTGCGTATTTAATATAACTCAAACGTGAAATTAAATATGATGATTTTTAAAAACAAATAAGAATTACGAAAAAAGGTGAGGAAATGATTAATGTCGGAACCACGAAAGACGGGAAGTGAATGTTCGAGCTCTGTTTTTCTTTTGTTATTTCAACAGTAATATATAGTAATCTAAATTCCTTATTTTTGACAAACTGCAATTTTGAGAACGTAAGCGACTTCGAAAATAGTTAAACATTCTAAAAATTGCACAATTTCTCAGATTTCATCGCAGTTCACAGTTTGAAGTATCAAAATTACACCATCTTCCAAGTTGCACAATATAATGTGCAGAACAGCTTAATTACGTAATCTATTATTTTAATTTTTCGTGATCATGTCATGTGTTTTGATTTAATCGCTCATTAATATCAGGTTAATAAGTTAATTTTGTGTATGACTCATAAATTCCACTGACAACGAGTTTTTACCCACTCGATTGAGATTTTACTCGAACTTACCCATAGAAAATAACCTGAAAGAGTGCATTTGCGTCATGTGTGACGTGTGTTCTACAAATCACGGAAAACGTGAATAGCGTAGTATCATACATTTGTTAGTATTCGTAACTATCCAGATTTCAGTAACGATAAACAAATACTGCTTTTATGTTTTAGAAGAGAATTAGTTAAAGGTGTTCGGTTATTATTGCATTGATAAATTATTATTTACTTTTTTACTTCCTAAAAAATGATCTAACTGGAAAATTGGTAATTTCATTTTTCATTAATAACATAAGGAATGTAGATATACATGTGTAGATATTTCCGAAATCAACAATGCTGAAAACTTTCAGTTATAGTCATCTATTATTTACGGTTTTGTATCACTTCCAGTATCATTCGGTATCACTTACATCAACTTTCATCAGCATAATACGTTTTTTACGAATTTCTAGATCGCGCAAGTACTTCTACATCAAAACTTATGGTACTCTATATCAAAAATCAATCATTCAAAATTATTCATTTTTTTTTCAAATATATGACCAATTGCAACGTTATATTAAAAGTTCTATATTTCTGAAAGCATTGCAGGTGAAGACTTCATATTTGGTGTGTTACAAGCCGAAATATAGCGCATTAAATCCACTCCTTCCAAATTATGTTTATATACAGGGCCGTACAAAATTAATGTTGATTTCAACTAAATTCTCATCAATAAAAATCACTTTTTTTAATGGCCCATGTTGTATATTATTGCATTTCTGAATACACTAAATTATTTTCTTAATTCTGTGTTGGACATATTAGTTTCTATTTTTTACTGTTTTCAAGTTATAAGTGGTTTGCTGTCCGAAAAATACGACTTTTTAAGGAACTTAATATCTTAGTAATCCTTGAATGCGAAAATAATTGATATTGTATTTGTACTATAAATACACATATAATAGTTTATATCTGTCAAGCAGAATAGTAAATAAAAGACATACACATGTAGCAACCCACTCTTCTCCCATCTAGAACTATAGTCAGAAGAGAGTTCTTGACGGTGGCCTCTTATAGAATTGAGTTACCGGTTCTCTTTTTCTGGTTTCTAGATAAATATATCGATCGTTGTTTGACCGTCCCAACTTGAAAAGTCGCTCATGTGCAGCAAAAATATAGCAACAACTGAAATACTCAATACTACTTACAGTTTCGCAAGTATAAATGTTTAAAACTTTCTTTCTTAGGGCTCTCCTAGAAGGATAAGAAGAGAATTCCCGTGCCTTAACTACGTATTTCATAACATGGAAACTGTTACAAATAAACAAGCAAAATTTTGTATTTCCCATCAACAGAACGTAACGTGTTTCTGTTGTTCATTTTTATCATCTCCAGATAACCATAGTTGTATGAATGCAAATACTTGTATGTGTATTATTTTATACTAACACAACAACAATAAAGACATTATTGATATGCAGATTACATGTAGCTGCCGTATTTATACAGATGTTTGAGCGTGCCTTCGTTTCCATGCATTAGCAAATTAGATTGACATACATAGATACTCTGTAGAGTGAAAGAGACGAAAAAGTTAATTCCAACAACATAATTTATAGACATACAGAGTGATTCAGCGAGACCGTTCATTAGAACATTATGGGGTCTGACCAAAATACACATTTGAAAATTCATAAACCATTTTCAACAATTATTATAATTTCGTTCTAGGTTTTTAAACCCATTTTTTTAATACATTAAGAATTTCTTGATTTGTGTAAAAAAATTATTGTTATCCATTTTAACTTTTTATAGCAATGACACATTTAGCGGATAATTTGTAACTCACAAGCATCAAACGACGAAGTATGATTTTGACGTTAGACTTTGACAATAAATCTTTGACAACGCTTATTTTCGATGGCACACTGGATAAGTATCGATGAGTTGTGTGCATTTTTCAAAAAATGTAATTATCTCCTAAACTATGAATTTTAGGTATAGGATATGTGGGACATAAAATATGTAAAATCGGATGCCGAACACGACTAAGTAATAAAATATGGGAGGGTTGGAGGGGGAGGGGAGAGAGGGGAGTGCTATTTGAAAAAAGTAAATTATGGTTCTTTAATGTTTCGAAGAGTTAACGTGCGATAGTAAAGTAATCCCGCAAGGTAAACAACCGTTCTCGGCACTATATTATATTCCAACTATAGTATATTCCAACATGCAGATTATGAATTCTAAATTAATATCCGAAAAATCGTGTGTTCTCTGATTTTTTGAATAAATGTCCGCTATAGCAAATTTTAGAAAAAATCGAGTAACTACAAAACACCCGAATCAAATTGAAAAAACTAAAGGTATTTATAAAGCTTAAAAATAGAGAAATCCAAATATATAAAAATATACAAGGTGTTCCATTAAAAATAACAAAGTAGATGGCTATTTCTGGTATAACCGGAAGCACTAGAAATCCAATAATATTTTAAGTGAAGAGAACATAAAGGACTATATATAATTCTGAATTTTCAAATTTATATTTTGATCAGAACCCCACATACTTCTAATGAACGGTCTCGCTGAGACACCCTGTATATTAGTAGTATTGTATATTATAAAAGTAGACTTACTATTGGATCTATACTAAATATTTATGAAGGTATATTGAAAACAATATTTTATTTGCAACCAACGGTTTGAAAACTATGAATTTTTAAATCTCCGAAAAATAGGAATAATTATATAATAAACATTATTTTCACAAAAGCAATGTGCAGGTGTTTCATTTCGAAAACTATCTATGTGGTTTGAAAAATTCACAACTTCGAAACAGTTGCAAGTAAACAAGCCTACTTTTGAATTCTGAATTATGAAATCGCATTTGTTTTTTGTCATATAATCTGAACTTGACTTTCATCAGAAAAGGTTAATTTTGCAGCTGTACTTATAGTTAGGTGCATATAATTTTGCTAAAGAACAACATATTAAAGACGCATTACATATTACACTTATTTTGTTTCTTCGTCGATCTGTAACGAAAACAAGCGATTAAAACCTTTATTTATTCGCCATGTCGTTTTCTTAATTATACCAAAAATCATATTTTTGCGATGCTCTCAGACAAAGAAGTTGACATTGAAAAGATTGCGTTTAGTAGAATGGTGTTTCTTGTCACTGCATTCAGTTACAAGGGTTACAGAATGTGTTACAATATTTAGTTAATAGTCGTATTTGAAAATTTGTAGAATTTGATATATGTGATTGTTATATTATTTACAAGATGAATTCATGGACTGTGAAACTTATAATTAAAACAACTTGACGCAGTTTGAATTTGATGTCCGTTTATGTAATATACACTGTTTGTTTACCTTCTCTTAGAAAGTCTAATTACTTTTTAAAATACAATAAATAAAAAATATAGCTATATTTGAAAGTAATTCTACATGTGTATGTATGTATTTAATATTAATTACCACCATGCAAATATCAATGTCAATATAATAATATTAATAATACCATTCCAATACAATGAATTAATTGTATACAAAGTAACCATGTTAACCTTCACGATTTTAAAAAATATAAGATTTCTGTTCTCAAAACGTTTAATTATCGTAACCTGATGTGTACAGATAAAATTTATTCCAGATTCAGGCGAGTACCTATTATGAGCGTTTATAGGAAAAAAAATATTTGCTGTGAATGCCCAGACGTGCAGGTATTTTTTAATGATTCACGCTGTTAAATTTGGAACCTACATTTTTTAGGGGATTCCATTGTTGAATCTAAATAGAGTGGATTATAAATAAATTATATAGTAATAGCATACTATAGAGGACATTTTACCGCACGTGATATTTAAAAAATTGTAATATCCATACTAATTATAGATAGACCCGATGATTACACAAAAATAATAAGTGACCTGCTACTTTATGTTTTGCGGTTTCAACAAACGCTGACGCAGTACAATGTACGATAGTTACCGCAAGTGACCACAACCTTCAATGAATAATAAAAATCAGATATATTCCATAATTTTTTACTTCCCCTCATTATCACATGTTTTTGTTTATGTCTCTCTTAATAACCTAACCACCGCATTAATGTTTGATATACTACGGATGCAATGGTTGAATAAAGCGGTTTTTCATCTTTGTGAATTTTGGATCTTGATTAATGTGAAGCAAGTTTCAAAATTAATAAACACTCCAGTTTTTGTGTGATTAGATGAGAATGACAGTTCACATAATTTATTTGAGTAGATGTAGTAATATTGTGTATCCAATACGCTATGAACCGTTGTTACATTTTCAAAATCCGACAAACTGCAAAAATATCATTTTGCAATACAAAACATTTGGCCAATGTAAAATATTTGTGATTGCCCTTAATTTGGTAAATTTTGTATAAAATAAGAATTTAAATTTTTGGAGTACAGTTACGCCATCTAGCGGTCATCCTACACTTCCCTAAATAATTTCCATATGTTTCTCGGGGCCAGTTAGTTTAGTTAGTGATATTTTTTCCCGAAGCTGTGCTATAAACCATTCTTGAGATATGGCTGACAGCCACTATTAGTTGGCCACCCGGTACAATAACCCCTATTCGTATGTTTTTGAGGGTTCTAGAGCACCTGTTTGAAAAAAACTGAAATACGGTTTCAGAGCTCTTTTTTTGCTCCGACGAATAGAAAGAGTAGAAAGAGATTACACAAGAGAAAGAAATTGTACAAATATAGCTTAAAATTTTATTTAATATATTTATATACTTACGATAAAGTATCTAGATTTCCATAGAAGAAGTAAAGTCCATTTGTTGAATATCAATTAGATCACACCAAAAGCTGAAACTAAACCGTCCTTGCCTCAGTCTTGTGATGGTAGAATGGGGATTGTTAGAACGCTAGTGACGGCTATTGTGGCGATTAAAAATAGCATCGGTACTTATATAAGATTCATCGGTCTAAATAGCATGCCTTGTGAAAATTGGACTCTGATTACGCCTATTTACAAATTAATCGCAGAATTCTAACTTTCGATATTAATGTTTCTTAAGGATTCCAAGGGCCTTGGTTCTTTTAACATTTCCAGTTATATCTGTTTCTCGGCATCGATTTTGCAATTTGTGCTTCTAGGTTAGATCCACAATTTATTAAAGTATACGTATTTTAGTTTTACTATATATTATATATTTTGAGAAAATATACAAGGCTTTCTATATAACTAAAACACAAGTTGTGGTCATATCGAAAAAAAGAAATCAAAATAAACTTTAAACTTATGCTATCAGATATAACTCAGAAAAATATCTGAAGGATGTCGAAACTATTTTTCGATAGCGTTTAAGAAAAGCGAGATATAGGGCTGGACTGGTTTTGCTAAAAATCTAAAAACATTCTGTAGTTCAAAAACGCTAAGAAAAAGCGGAATCTGGTTTGCGCCATTATTATTTTTAGAACACAAGAACTACGGAACCCACAGGTTCCCTAGAATTTTCAAAAACTTACAAAAATGAGTCACGTGTACGGTCTTATGAAAAATCTGGAGGCTAAAACCGATTTGATTTGTATTGTCATCCTATATCTGAAGATGAAGCAGACAAAGACGCTCGGATGTTAATGTTAAATCAATACGAAACTGAACTTTAGATCTTAAATCAATGTATTAATTTCTCAAAAATCATTAATAATAATAATCTTTCTTACTTATTTATCATCTTATTATAATCGACTAGCTGAGTATTTCATACCATCCTCAAGCCTGACGTTTGGGTACATAGATCTTTCGAGCCGGCAAATATCTGAATGCGCCAGCATTCCAAATACTACAGTTAGGAATATTTTAAAGGATGTAAATACAAGTGCTTTAAATCCCAAAAATTTCAGTAAATCTTGCCACATGATCAAGATAAACGCCTGGTCTTTTGTGAGATAATGAGGAAAAATGTGACCGGGAAGAAAATTTTATTCGAAATGTCTTGTTTACTAATTAATCTTGTTTTTCGCTTCATGGACGCCACAATCCGTCCATCGTCCGATATTGGTCCCGGGAAAATACACATATTAGTATAGTTTTAAAAATGTAGTACCATCAGAAGTTAAATGTTTGGGTTGGGCTAAATTCCTTTTAGAATTAAACTTTTTGAACTTTTATGAAAAAAAACGCAATCAATATTTTTGACATAAGCAAATTGTCAGCATGTCACAGATACGAGAATACAGAATGCAATAATTCGAATTTGGCAACACCATACTTCTATCTCGTATCACCATCTCCGTCATTCTAACGCATACATTGCAGGTAATGCTATTTATAATATGCCGAGTATCTGCTTTGTTCGACGTGTATATAAGAGTTGGTACCTATTTTTTGATAAGTTTACTGGCAAGTTATTTTTATTTAATATTTCCTTAAATATTATATACTTAGCATATAAAATATATATACATATAAAAGGTATACGTGGTGTCAGAATTTACCGTCTGGTTAATCCTCCATACAAACCATTACGTTGATCTGAGATATTTAACCGAATACATTTTTCCAGAGAGGAATTTTAGAATCTATAATCGTTCGTATCAAAATGAAAGTGTTAACTGGAAATATGTAAAATATTAACCACAAATCACAGCGGGCTATCTATAAAATTAAACTCTGCAAACAACATGATTATACTGTAGTTTTCCAAATGCGTATATAAATATGAAATCAAATAAAACCGCGATTTTTGTATTTTCACATGTAACTATGAATTTGATTAAACATAAAGGAATCAATCTATGTTGCGGTTGACCATTTATCGATTTAACAATTACAATTCGTCTGTAAAATAAGACTAGTAAAACTTGCTTTATTGTTGGAATAAATCCAGATAGATAAAGAAAAACAAATTCTTATAAATCAGAAATGTGGTCAATATTTTCGGCACAGAAATGAATCAGATCATTCACCACAGATAAAACACTACTAAATAAAATTTCACAATGTTATCTGTTAAGCAGTGTGGGAATCACAGAACAATAATTTAAGAAATCATAGGATGGATAGGTTCAAGATCTAGCCAATTGTACAAATAAGAATTTATATTTTTAATTTTACATAATTTTGAAAATTTAAAAAATCAATAAACTTTGTTAAACTAATTTCTTGAGATAAAATGCCGAAAATACTTATTTGTTATTTTAACGTTTCGGAAACGCCAAACCATCTCAAATTCATTTTTCCAAATAGCTCTTTTCTTCTAATTTCAATGATATATCACACATAGGATATTGAAAAAGCAACAACAAATTTTTATTAAAAAATAAAAAGCTTAGATAAAAAGAATAGATAAAATTTAAATCAAAGTATTTTGTATTCAACAACTGTTTACTACAAAGAGTGAACATCATTAAGCCATTAGAAACCCTTATATCAAGCAACAACTACCACACCAAGGAAAGCAAAGGTAAGTGTTTTCGTTTACATTTTAAAGATATAACATATCCTTAAAAACAAAATTATGGAACTACAGTGAAATACGTTTAACACGAAACTGACGGGACCGAAATATTTTTTCGTCTTAAAAGATTTTCGTGTTAAAGGATATTACAAAAAGTGTATACAGGGTGTTCCGTAGAGATTACATAATAATGCACTGACGTGTTCTTTGGTCAAAAAGAAACAAAAAAGTCTTAATAAACATATATTCGCAAACGCATACTTTCCGAGATAATTTTTTTTTTCTTATGTTCACGACAAAAGCAATAAACAATAGACTGAAAAACCACCACCATCAGTTATTGCCGAGTGTTCCGAATGTATTTTGACGAGTTTGTAACGGCATATCATCTAATATTGCTTCCAATTCATTTCGTAAGAATTGAAGATATGCATCTCCTATTCGCCTGTTTGGAAGAAACCTGGGTCCTAGTAATTGATCTCCTATATCTCCAGCCCAAACGTTGAGAGAAAAGCGTCTTTGATGATGTTTTTCAACTATTGCATGGGGATTTTCATCGTGTTTATCTCGGACACTATGCGTTTGCGAATATATGTTTAATAAGACTTTTTTGTTTCATTTCGACCAAAGAACACGGCAGTGCATTATTATGCAATCCATATACTCAACAAAATGTCGTTTAGTACATTTTATTTACATAGGTATGTATGCATGCCTTTAACAAAAATATTAACAAGAAGTTACTAAAATTTAATACATAATTTGCAATTAAAAAAAAACAAATAAAACGTTTATAAATTTTTTGAAAAAGAATCTGATATATTTTTTGTATTGTCCTTTTTAGATAAACAACATTGTCTCATTCGCTTTGATTTCAAACTCCTTTTAATTCTCGCCGGCGTGGCAGCTGTTTTTATATTTTATTCATTCCGAGAAACGATATCTTTTCCTGTTAAGCGATTTTTATTTCGAGAAAAAATTATTAAATAAATATTAAAATTATTATTCAGAGAAAAAAAAATTATGCAAATACGTAGTACTTTTCCGGGACCGCCTTATTGTTTCGTGTTAACCGATATTTCTTCTTAAGCGTTTTTGTGTTATGTTTGCATTTGGAAAGAGGGCCGCAAGTGCTGGAACAATTGACCAGTAGCGACAATTATGTCTGTTCACAGTGCCGTTCAGACAAAACGTTGCCTTATCTGAAAAAATGATGTGATCTAAAACATTAGGCTGCTGCTCGATCAATTCCGTCATTGTTTCGCAAAAATGTAGTCTACGATCTGGATCATCTTCAGTTAACTCATGGACGGGATACATTTTATAGGCTTTCATTCTTGCTGATTTAAGAATCTTATGAGCAGATTTTTGAGATATCTCATGAATCTGACCTATTATTGATATGATTTATTATATAATTCATTTGTGCATGTGCTTTGAATCTTCACGAGTCTTCATCTTATAAAAAAAGCGATAATATTTATGTTAGACCTTAAAGAACAAGAAACATGTAAACCCATATTTAAATATAATAACATTTTGACATTTTCTGGTGCTCAAATATTCGAAACATTATGTTTTGTAAACAAATTTACTCCGTATTTTTCCATAATATTAAGCATAAGTACCTATAATGCTAGAAATACTGATTAAGTGGTGCCTTCGCCCCGTATAGATCAGCTTCTTTTCAAAGGTGTTACGTTCATGGGAAGTAAGCTCTTTAAATATCTGCCAAAAACTATAAGAGATATAGCTAATTTTTTTCTTAAGAGATACGAACACATACTTTTGTAACTTAAATTGTTGCTGTCTAAATAATTGTTTAAATGCACTGTAAATTTTTATTTTTAATATCATTGTGTATTATTTTTTATTATTAGTCTTTTTGTTTGACTTGTTTCTGTACATGTGTAATATGTTTGAGAAATATACGAATTATTATTACTAAACAAATCAAATCAACTAGCCTTAGACGGCTCAATTACATATATTAGATATCAGGAAAGCATTTGATACGGTTATGAGCTAATCAAATTTTATCAGAAGACAGTTTATGTTTTAGGAAATTTTTAAATAATCATCGGTAAATATCAAACATATGACTAACATAGCTTCAATCTGTATGAACAAAACGGAACGGAATTAGACTAATTATAAACAATTCTTCAATTATTTTACATATATTTATATCTATTATTTTTCAAGAAAACATCAGTCACGGATACACACCTGGCCATATTTCTGTCAGGCGCCATAGTTCTGAAAATTTTGCATCGTTTTTTCATCTAAACTTACTTTGATTGAGGAAAGTTGAAACTGAGCTACTATATTACAAAAGTTAATCGTTTTATCTTTTGATCGTATTCAAAAACCCACAATTTATCATCCCATCGAAAACTCAGGGCCGCATTTCACACAGCTGCAAAAATCAACACTTATGTTACAAAGCTTCTGTTCCAAGCTTCCAAAAAACGTTAAAGCATGACAGATGCGCTAGCAACTCGTATGAGGCGCGAATGAGTAGTTTACAATATTTTAACTTAAACGAAGGCGAAGCAATAACAATAAATTGCAATAGTAAAAACTAACAAATCATTAGTTTAAAATAATATAAGATTGTTAACATATTATTTGTATTAGATTGTTAATACACGGTAGCTATTCTTACAAAATCGTTCTTTATATTTTACTAACGTAGATATTACGTTAGACTTGCTCCAATGTGGACTTTGTAAGTAATCATTTATTGTTAGTATTACACAGTTTACATATTACTCTTCCTGCTTTCGTTTCATTACTTTAGAAATTAGGCAACTCTTACAAACCGGATTTACATACCAACCACAAAATATAGATCTATTTATATTTACTATTAAATATTACAAATAGATAAGATATAGTTACACACGAAAAACGGTAAACTATTTTTCATCAACTACCGGATTTTGCAACATGAATGAGTTGTCTGGTAAAGCAGAGAGAAATAATAAATACCGCACAACGACCGTCAAACAGATGACCTTTAACAATGTCATAATTAACTTTACGGCCATCTACTATTCCAAAAATATACATTCATCAATACTGGGAGACAAAATTACTAGTAATAAATGTATTTGTCCGTATCTGATTTGTCGACAATATTACATTTTGAGAAAATTATATGCAGACATATTATGGTTTCCTTAATTTAAAGTAAATTATTAGCTTCTTATTAAGACACACAACATTGCACAAAAACAATAAAATGTTAACGTCCGAACACATGACAGTCAAGACGTAGTGATAATTGTAAAATATACATAATTATAGTCGTAACCACAACAGTTTAACACTAGTCTAATTACGTCGGTAGATTAAATCGGTACTTCACTATTGGTTGAAATAGGTTTTGTTAAAGCAATTAATATACGGGGTGACATAGAAAAAAGTACAATGCATAGTGCCACACAATAAAGGACACTAAAATAAGAAAAAAAATTCCTATGAACATGGGTCCGCAAGACCTTCGGTTAAAAGATACGGGGTGTTGAATTTTATTTCTTTTTTTGGTTTTTTTTTTTGAATATCTATGGTTCCAGTACAAATGCATCTGAAAGCCGACAATGCACGCTAATTAATCAAAAAATAACAGTTGAATAATGTGTCATAATGACACTTGTCAAACTGATGTAATTGTTGTTTGAG
The DNA here is from genome assembly GCA_023690525.1 of Holotrichia oblita. Classification (NCBI taxonomy): domain Eukaryota; kingdom Metazoa; phylum Arthropoda; class Insecta; order Coleoptera; family Scarabaeidae; genus Holotrichia; species Holotrichia oblita. The sequence continues at coordinate 65,800,384 of CM043018.1, forward strand.
GAATTTTGTGTTCGTGATTAAGTTTTTCATTGGTTTTCTCACTGATTATTCAAATTTGCTTTCAAAAATGGTTCACTACACTTTTGAAGAATACAGGGACATGATTATGTGTTACGGCGAAGCTAGATCAAATTCTTACGAAGCTCAACGTATTTATCGAGAAAGATATCCTTTAAGACAAGTTCCTAATGTTCGAACATTTATTGATGTGCATAGGCGTTTGAGAGAAGATGGCTGTTTTAGAAAACCAAAATTGAATAGTGGGGTTTCCAGAACTCGTCCCACTGTGCGAAACGAAGAAACTGTTTTACGAATGGTAGAAAATAATCCAAGAACAAGCATCAGAAAAACAAGTTCAGCGGCACGAAATCTTAACCGTGAATCAGTTAGACAAATTTTCAAAGAACAACTTCTTCGCCCATATCATTTCCAAAAAATTCATTCACTATTGGAACATGACTTTGTTCCTCGTGTACAATTTTGCCAATGGTTGCAAAACCAAAGACAAAACATTATTTCATCAATTTTGTTTACTGATGAAGCTGGTTTTAGTCGTGATGGTATACTGAATCTACATAACATGCACCATTGGAGTGATGAAAATCCTCATCAAACTGTAATTCGAAGTCACCAATATGGGTTTTCAATTAATGTGCAGGTATAATCGACAATTATTTAATTGGCCCATTTCGATTGCCCAATCGATTGACAGGTGCACTGTATCGAAATTTCTTGGAGAATGATTTAAACACATTATTAGAGGATGTCCCATTGGCCATTACTGGAAGAATGTATTACATGCATGATGGGGCACCAGCTCACTTTTCTCGAGTGGCAAGGGAATATTTGGACAGGAGATTTGGAAATATGTGGATTGGTCGAGGGGAGCCTGTACCCTGGCCAGCTCGTAGTCCCGACCTTAATAGACCTTAAAGATTTTTCATTTTGTTCGAACATTTATTGAAAAATAGAAGTTTGAGAGAAGATGGCTGTTTTAGAAAACATAATGAAAGAACAATTGTGGCGAAATAAGAAACTGTTTTACGAATGAAAATAATCAAGAACAAGATAGATTTCGAAATAACCGTGAATCAGTTAGAATATTTCAAAGAACAATTCCGCCCAATCATTTAAGAAAAAGAATGGAAAACTTTGTTTGAAGTACAAGGGCAACAATTTGAAAATCAAAGACAAAACATTAATTTTTTGTTTTAAGCTGGTTTTAATCGTGATGGTTTTTGAACCAAATAACATGCACCATTGGAGTGAAAAATTCAAACACGAAGTCCCAATATGGGTTTTCAACCGAAGGTCTTGCAGGTATAATCGACAATTATTTAATTGCTCATAGGAACGATTTTTTTCTTATTTTAGTGTCCTCTATTGATGTCCCATTGGCATTACTGGAAGAATGTATTTTTTGCATGATGTCACTCCTTTTGTATAGGGAATATTTATTTTATCATGTCGTTTTTGTGATACGATTTTTATTTATATATGAAAAATAGTTTTTTGATAATTGAAGATTAATTTTATGATTTTTTATATAACAGGAATATTTCAAAGATGCCGTCAATCCTTAAGAAGAAGAATGGAAAAATATCTTGAAGTTGATAATTTGAAATAAAAACTTAATTTTTTGTTTTAATTAATCATTGTTTTTCTAGTTTTTTCAAGATCTTTTAACAAACCCCTAAAATAATGTCCTCTATTGTGTGGCACTATGCATTGTACTTTTTCTATGTCAAGTATATATATTATTTTATCATATCGTTTTTGTGATACTTTTATTTATATATAAAATAGTTTTGATAATTTAGTATTAATTTTATGAAATACAGGGTGCCCATTAATACGCGGAAGTCCAATATCTTGGTTGATAATAGAATCTTTTTTTATTTCATGTGTCTAGTTTTTTCAAGATCTACAAACCTAAAATAATGCTGATTACACAGGGTGTGCCATTTCCTCCAGTTATACAGTAAGCCTGTGTTGAAATTGTGAGAATGCAAAAAAAGCTCATGAAAATTTTCTTGCCGGCTATTAAGTTAAATCATTTAACTATATACAGATTCATGCCGAAGATGTTACCCACTCAGTAACGAAATGGCCATACAATTAAAGAGTACATTTAAGTGAAGTTGGGTTTTATTTTTTTAATATTCAACTGTAAATTCGTTTAAGGTTTTACACCATTAAAATACAAAATAACGTACATATATCTACGAACGAAGATGGATACAAATTCGTGGGAAGACACGCTAAGTAATATAATGAAAGCAAACAACGAAGCATTGGGGAAAAGGAAGATAAAGTTAAACGAGAAAAACACAGCACATCAGCAGTGATTCGATGAAGGTGCTAAGACTATCGCCACAGAAAAAAGGAAAATATGATTACAGTGTAAAAGCAGCAAAATAACAATATGTTCAAAAAACGTAAAAACGTTAAAGTGAATAATAGTATATCATATTATTCACGGTATTATTCGTAGACAGCAAACAGACGAGAAAAACGCAAAAAATAGCAAAGTACTATAAAAGCCTATTACAAGAGAATCATTGAACCGAAAGCGCTGAAAGTAAAAATAATCAAAAAAAAAAAACTTCCGGATATGGGGCAGCTTAATTGAAATGTTGGCATATGGAGAAAAACCAAAATATAAAATAGAGAAAGTTTCAGGAAAATGGAAAGAAAACGGAACGATACAAATTTTCAAGAAACGAATACCTACGACCAGCCATGTCCCTAAGGAATGTTTTTTAACATGATAATACATCCGAAATAATAATCCGACAACAATCAAACATAATAAACGAATAAATGAGAAAATACGCATATCATTGATTCACATTTTCAAAATTTGATCGTGACGGAATTTTGTACTGATTTATGGTATTGAATTATATTTAAACATTTTGCGTTTTTTCGATAGATCAGCAACAAAAAGTACACGCACACAGCTTAGAACAGAAGAATCTAACAATATTATGTAATTTTCTTTGGCAATTTATATTATACTTAAGCAAAAAATTATTTGGTTTATGTTTTATACTGAAATTCAATATAAAATATCCCTATTTACTATTTGATATTTTACATTAAATTTAAAATATATTTTAGAAAAAGGCCAAAAAATGTACCGAAACGCTGAAAGTATAATGAAATAGTGTATAAAGAAAAAAGAAGACTTAAAATAGAACCCTGCGGAACGCCACTTGAAAGTTCCAAAGGTAAAGAATTTCGAGAATCAATGTTAACATACTCATACTGGGTTCTTTCAGATAGAAATACAGCGATTAATGTTACAGCGCTATGGTCGAAGTCCATTTCTGACAAAATATTCAACAATGTTGAATTTTACGCCTATTTTATGTGTCGTGTTTCACGTCTATCAGTGTATTTTGTCTTTAGCTATTAGATATTATTTTTAGGTAGGATATTTAGTTTCTGCATTGAAGTAAGAATATTCTCCTGTTGTATTTGTTTGCCGGCCTGATATTAAATGTAGTTAAGTTTTTAATTTCTTTCTGATCTTAGTGCCAATAAAATAAAAGTATGTATTTCATGTTACACTTTCCTCCAAATCTTACTCTATCAATGTAAATAATCTATAAAACGCAAAATTTATAAAACTTGCACTTATTTTAAAGTTATACCGTACTCTGGTTTTTATATATCTACTTACTTATGTTGTACGCAAATGCCACTTAGATTTCTTTGTTTTTATTTAATGGATCTATCTTTTTCTATCTACGCAAATGCAAAATATTCATCTTCAACACAAATACATTAATTAACTACACATATAAATATATGCACTCAAACAAATAACAATTTTAACCGAGTTAATGTTACTATCTAACCATAAGCATATGGCTATCTAAGCCATATGCTTATGTATCAGCTTCTTGGCCAATTGTACTTTAGTTAGATATTCTATATCAATATGTTTAATAGATAAACATTATAATTAATTCGACATATATTATTTAAAATAACATGATTCATCACTACTGGAAAACTATTTGTCTTTCACTAATACGTAACGTTTGATTTCCAACTTAAAAAAAAACGAAATAAAAGAAAGAAGAGTTTTAATAAAATCGATACCAATTTTAATATACCAATATGTTCGACAACAACTGCGTATAATATATATTAATCACTAGCAATTATATAAGAAATTGTGTCAATCACGAGAAAAGTTGACGTAATTACTTAATAAAGATGACTACGGATTTAATCTGGTTTACTTAAATGAGAAAGTTACAGGTTGATAAAACGTACTCCTTAAGATAATGAAATCTTAGTTTTGCTATAATTAAAGTAGAATGCAAACGTAACTATTACAAAAATTTAAATTTGAGTTCGGCAAACAAGAAGATATGAATGAATTTCATAAAGTAAGAACACACAAAATAAGATAAAAATTGATAAAAAATTAAAACTGATATCACAAAATAACGTTTTTTTTAATCTGAAGTCAGTCAGCTTTCTAGTAATTGTATGTAGTAAAGTAGACCTCATAACTTTTCAGCTTTAATATTTTTAAGTAAGTAGAAGTTTATATGCACTAGCACCAAATATTAATTATAGTGAAGTAATTTCAAGTTATTTCTACCAAACTTAATAAGTAACATAATCCAAAAGAACATTTTTGTGAATCATTTTCAAGAAAAATTTTGCAAAAGATTTGAACGCAATTTTCAAGCAAGAAAGTGTGACTATTTTCAAAATGAAAAAAACCTTTAGACGTGATTTGTATTTCATACTACACCATTAATATTCACCTTTTAGCAACTCGTTTTTGATATATATATTTACAACATTTTTGCTACACTGAATTTTTATAAAACATAATATTACACGGTAAATTCAATTCGTTGATAAAAAAATCTTAATTTGGACGCTTTTTAAGTTTACTTCATAGCCTAAATTATTTTCATCATAAAACCAGCTTTTTATGTTATTAGGTAATGATGGTCAAAATAGGACTTAAGGTGGCTAATTAATAATGTACAGCATATCATTATCACTAAAATAGCTAATATGTGATAGGAAACTATCTAGAACTATTTCCGTCTATCTTATAAAAAATGACTACCCCGGATATTACGCACTAGCTACCGACAATGACTAGCCTACTGTACGATGAGAAATCACCATTGGTTTAGAAATATAGGGTTTTAAAACGGAACGTACACTGAGACGATTCTGGTAATGGTCAAACTGAGTGTCGCAATGTCTCATTAGATTTCAAATCAATAGTAGTTACAAGCAACTGTATTTCGAAATTTTAAACCAGTTTTAAGGTTCATCACTTTTATGTCTACCACGTTTCAGAGTTTTACCATAAATTTTTTAGTTGGAAAAGTTCCATGTAAAATTGAAAGTCATTATATTTTCTTTAGAAACTACTGCTAGCATATCAGAACAATAGTGAAGGTAACACAACGTCCATTAAAGATCTATCTTGTGATTATCGTTGTGGCGGAACGATAGAAGCCGGGTTTCAATTCTCCTGAGAGACGGTGACATTTTTCTTAGAGAATTGAAATCGGGATTGACTTATATCATTCGCTATTGGGAGCAAAGTGATTAACAGCGCGGCATTATAAAAGGCAATGCTATCACAAAGCCGTTAGAATACAAAAACTACACTGCGAGAGTTGCAGTAATAGTCATGCAAGCAATACAGCTTACGGATTCAATGCAACTAAGCACCCACCTCACATAAAAAACATAATATTCAACTCATGTGCCAGTAATATGGATTTCAGCTAAAAATGGATGGAAGTCGGCATTGAAAAGGTCTAAAAAAAGTTCGCTATGCTATGCCTAACAAAATTGTATAAACTTTCAGAAATTGATGTTTTATGTGTCCTGTAAATATAATTTGTCTATAGAATGTTCTTTTAGAAAACTCATCAAATTTCATTAAAGGGTTTTATAGGTGGTACTTGTAGCTATAACTGACAAAATTTTATTGTATATGTTTATACTAGCGTGGGGAGGTCCCAAGCTAGTATCATTCTTAGTTCTTGTATCATATGCATTTATATTAACTATACCCCCATACCAAATTTCAGAAATCATAATTTTCAAATAACAAAGTTATTCGACCGTTCCGGGACTTTTTACTAACGCTGTATATATAAAGTTTAAAAATTTTATCAGTTCTGACACTGACAGTTGTAGACTTTAAAACGTGAAATTACTGCAACTAGTGCAGAATATGGGTTCCTTCTTTTAATTTAAATGAAAAACAGTAGTTTCCTACGTGACGTTTCGGATATATTTTAATCCTTCCTCAAACCTATATATAAATATATAATAAAACTTAACTATATTTAAACCAAGAAATAATAACTTACAACAAGGATAATCGTTTTTCTAAATACAAGGCTCTAAAAATATTGTGAAACAATTTTGGCAATTTTGAAATTTTGAAATCTGAAAACATATGCAAAATATTTGATAAACAATTTTGTAAACAAAACCAGACATGTTAGATTTTAAATTTCGACATTTTAAAAACAATATGTTGAATGCAATGAAAACATATTGTATATACAGGGTGATTGGTGAGAATGACCTATTAAAAGTATTATACAAACGGATCGGAATTTTAAAACAAAATTTTGCAGTTCGATATGGTTGAATATGAACTATCATGTGAAAATATTTTTGAATAAATATTACTTCCGGTTAACCGGAAGTGGGCATCAACTTCGATTTTTTAAATAGCATGCTATAAAATAAATTACAAATTCAGCTTCTATGATAAATTTTACACTTATTTCATATATCATACCCTATACCTAAATACCATTCCTTCTGAGTTATTCGCAATTAAAGAAAAAAAGTGACAGATATCGATCCTACTTTATAGTGATATTACTTCACGTAGGAGTAAATGAGGCGAATGAAATTTTGCATACGCATAGCTGATATTATGTAGTTATACAACATTTGAAGTTTTTTTCTGTAACATTATACAGGGTATTTAAAAACTTAGTTGCTTATAAATAAGTTCAATCCGCAAAAAGTAGATTTTCTTAAATGGAAAGGTATATATTTTATTAGATATTATGATTCTACAAAATATTCTCTTTGAATCCGTATTAGGTGTTCCTATACCTAAAATGTAAGGTTAATAAGTTATAACGATTTAATTAACCTTCATACCTAAAATGCTCAAATATGTCAATTTACAGAAGCAAGTGTGCTTAGCTCATTTGTTTTACATACTTACTTGCCACTTATTTTCACGTCTGTCATTTTGTTAATCGTATTTGCGAAAATTCTTCCCATTGAATTATAGGAATAAGGGATCCTTTAGGCAAATAACACCAGATGATTAGCAAGAATTATAGGAATACGTCTTCGAATATAGAATGCCTCAATAGAAACAGTTGCCATGTCGAACCATTTAGATAACTTATTTATTTATGTTATTATTATTGTTGTTCTTATAATTTTTCTACTGTAGGTATCTTTTATACCTTTTCATTATCTTTTTTATTATTTTAATTTTACCTAATTTGTTATTACTAATTATTTAGACCTTTGATGTATATTTACTTTATGTTGATTATTCAAATACCAATTGTTGGGAGTATCTAGGAGAATTCTTAGATAATCTAAATTTTTTGCTGATATTGTTACACGTTGGGTTTTACTTTACACTTTGGAATAATTCTTTTATTTTAAATACACAAAAGACTCTTCAATCAACTAATATTTTATTGAGTAAAAAAACGTTCAACAAAATATTTTCTTTTGGACACACTACTTCAACTGTTTTTTAAATACCTATCTGTCTTCTTTCTTAAATAATTATAACTGATATTATTAGGTACTTAACAGGTAGTGTCCTTTCACTATTGTTCTACGAATATATCGGTCGCTAAAACTTTTTATATCTTAAAAATTCTTAGAAATTCTTGCTGATCATTGGTTGTAAATGTTAGTATCTTTCACTAAACGTTTGATACGTTTATTTCACTATTTGATTACGTTCACTTTGCATAATAAATAAATTCATGATTAGTTGATTTGGTCTATTCTCAATGCTAATCCATTCTAACACATAATATACTAAGAAAAATGTATTGCACAGAAACGAAAACAATGTTATTACAGAGATAAAATAAAAATTGTAAAAAAATACTAAGATGATTTGTAACAAATAAAACAATTTTTTGTTGTTGGAAAGTAAATACTCGCATTGTTTACCCTAATTATTGTACTAGTACAGATCTATTTCTCACAGTGTACGCGAGAACAACCAACTAAAATGACAGACGTCAAAATAAGTGGCAAGTAAGTATGTAAAACAAATGAGCTAAGCACACTTGCTTCTGTAAATTGACATATTTGAGCATTTTAGGTATGGAGGTTAATTAAATCGTTATAACTTATTAACCTTACATTTTAGCTATAGGAATACCTAATACGGATTCAAAGAGAATATTTTGTAGAATCATAATATCTAATAAAATATATACTTTTCCATTTAAGAAAATCTAATTTTTGCGGATTGAACTTATTTATAAGCAACTAAGTTTTTAAACACTCTGTATAATGATACAGAAAAAAACTTCAAATGCTGTATAACTACATAATATCAGCTGTACGTATGCAAAATTTCATTCACCTCATTACTCCTACGTGAAGTAATATCACTATAAAGTAAGATCGGTATCTGTCACTTTTTCTCTTTAATTGCGAATAACTCAGAAGAAATGCTATTTAGGTATAGGGTATGATATATGAAATATGTGTAAAATTTATCATAGAAGCTGAATTTGTAATTTATTTTATAGCATGCTATTTAAAAAATCGAAGGTGATGCCCACTTCCGGTTAACCGGAAGTGATATTTATTCAAAAATATGTTCACATGATAGTTCATATTCAACCATATCCAAATGCAAAATCTTGTTTTAAAATTCCGATCCGTTTGTATAATACTTTTAATAGGCCATTCTCACCAATCACCCTGTATAAGAAAAAAAAAATTATAAACACATCAATTGGAAAGCGATTTATAACTTTCCATACAAAGACATTTAAATGTAAGAGATCACAAAAGACTACATTAATCTCTTTGGTAGTCTTTTGTTCATTTGAGGAAGGATTAAAATATATCCGAAACGTCACGTAGGAAACTACTGTTTTTCATTTAAATTAAAAGAAGGAACCCATATTCTGCACTAGTTGCAGTAATTTCACGTTTTAAAGTATATATATATATATGTTTTTTTTAATATATTTTTCTCGGGTACAACACCATACGCCTTTGACGAGGTCTGGGCCGATAAACTTTCATACTGATTTGCTTACTTAACCCTATGCCTGTTACAGTGAGAGGCAAGGCGTGTGAAATTCAGTTTTTCTTGACATTTCTTTCTATTTCCTTTGCTAACTACCTACTTTATTCCAGCCCACAATGTGTTTCTTTTCTTCCTTCATGTCTTATCTCGTTATTCCACGCTTCTCTTGATCTCATTTTCTTATTATTTCCGTTTCACAGATTTATCTTATAATTTTTTCGTCTGGTATTTTATCACGTAGTGCATTGATATTCAATTGCTTTTATCAGATCTGCTTCTGCTTTATCTTATATTGTACTGTATTTTAACATATTTGATTCAAAGAAAACTTTAGTTTTAATGGATATGTTAAACACAACTCGGATTTATATAGCTTTCTAGTAATTGTATGTAGTAAAGTAGACCTCATAACTTTTCAGCTTTGCCAATAGAATTTCTGTTAACTAGCGAATGAAGCATCCAATATAAACAATTGAGTATGTTTTAAAAGAATGATTTAAATGTTTTACGTTTCATCAGTAAAATATCTGACAACAATTTTACGGAGAGCTGTATTTATCTACTAACTACTGTTTGTTAATCAGGTCAATTTATATTTCACATAATGATGTATAGTTATACAAAATTAAATACTATCACTACTGTACGTAAATGACCGAACGATATTCTTGGAAATTCCCATCAGGGAACCGCAATAGTACATCCCCCAACATTTTTCATAAATAAATAAAAGCCTATATATTAGTTTTACAGTAAGCGATCGCTCAGTTTGTCGACACGTTACATTGTGGAAGTACGAAAGATGCAGTGCGCCAGGAGTTTTTGTTTCGCCGTGTATTTGTATTGTATCGTGCATTTAAGTACGTCGTTACCATTATCTCTATACGAAAACGAAAGTGACAAAGGGCCCATCATCGAAATCGATAGTACCAAACTAAATGCAGCCGAAAGATCTAAAAATTTAGGTAAAAATCGTTTTATAGTTATTTACTTGTTATACTACACATAAAAAGTACTTAAAAAACTTAAATTTAAACTTTACATTTTCTTTATTTCTCAAAAAAGAATAAAAAGAAATTCTAGCAATCAACTTCTAGATTAATTAATATATTATTGCAATAGTATTCATGCCAATATTTGATATATTACATTTATTATATATAAATGTATAATTATTATACATTTATAAGTTAAAGTGTCATTTAATTCATGCTTCCGAGAATGAAAACCTTTTTGCCGATCTAGTATGTATAAATTTACTTTACTTTTTTTTTAATTCTAATAATGAATACATTTTGATAACTATCCTACTTGTTGGTAACATATTGTTTTACAGAACTCAACGTTTGTGATAAACTTGTGCGTGTTACCTATTAAGTATCTAATAAAATACTCATAAGCAAAAATTGTGCTTTTGTAATGTATTGTTCTATATTTGCGGATTTTAAATACTTTAAACGCACAATAGACAGTATACAAGGATATCATTGGAACTGCCAGAATAATTTCTGACATGTTAAGCATTAATTAAAAGGCCTTTATAATTCCAGTTTAAAATTTTATTTCTGTAGGTACGATATATGTATTATCGAACTATTTTTATTAATTCTTAACGATCATATTCTTCCGGTGAACGACCATTTTTACTGTTTTGTAAACAGTATTTATATACTACTCACAAAATTTCTGCCTATTAATAATACTAAAAACTTGAAAACGCAGCATTTATTATAAATATATGACATTTTAAAAATATTTTTAAGAACGTTTTAGAACACAAACCAGACACTCTTACGGCTTGGATATTTCTTACAGTCCAAATATTTCTGACTCTACAAGGTCTGAAACAATGAGTCTAACGATAAACGAATAGCACAATCGCTTAAAAGTCTATTCAAAAACTTGCACATCAAGCAGATTTTTCAAGCTGGACACGTATGTTAGTTAATAATTGGTAAGATAAATCTCCATAAATTTCCATACCTACAAGTTTTGTTGGATACAGTAACTTCTCCTTACTGATCATCGAAAACGACTTAATCACTCCTAGATCAGAAATATATGAAGTTAATTTTGAGTGTCTGCCGATTCAGTTGATGCATCTTTAATAAAATCTTTCAACACATTGAAGTGCCATTCCAAGCTTTGATCTCTCATCCAGTTCTCGTCAAAAGCTGCTTTCAGGATGTCATGCAACTTCTGATAAAGTAATACGATTCACAGTTTTTCTTCGTTTCAATAATGTTTTGTACGATTTTGATGGATCATTGTTACGGTAGAAGACTTCAGACTTTATTTATACAGTACCCACTAGTCTCTGCCACAACCACGCCGTCTGAAGACATTGTAATCAAGATTTAAATCTTAATACACTACTTATTTCATATTTCGCTTTGAAAACAACACACTGTGGACATATTGCATTTTAATAGTGAAACACAAAGTTTCCGTCTAGTTTTAAATAGGATTTGTTGCGTTTTGACAAGAACTGATTAAATTATATTGTAGACTACTTTTTAATACACGTAACGCTATCCCTAACTCTAAAGTTGAAAAAATGGACTTGTCCACTTTTGAAAACGAGCTCCTCAAATATTAATTCCTCCTCTAATTCTCGGAGCAGTATGGAAATCTCTAAGAATTTATTCTTTTTTTATTTTTAACTTTTTATTACTATCTTTGAAAATTAAAAAAAATAAAAAGCATTTTATTAAAATAACTACTTTAACTAAATTTGATGGGAATGCTTATTTGCTATTATAAATTAGTGTCAAAAAACTTACTCTGAATTTGCAAATTTATAATTATTTTTTTATATATAATATATATATATTTTAAACGAAAAAATTCTTTAAAAACAGACGCTTTACAAATATTCATATTTTAGACTGTTTTTTGATACAAATTTATAATTAAATCACAAGATGTTGGCGTCGACGTATTTGAAAACGAGCTCCTCATATATTAATTCCTCCTCTAATTCTCGGAGCAGTATGGAAATCTCTAAGAATTTATTCTTTTTTTATTTTTAACTTTTTATTACTATATTTAATAGTTTGATTGGCGTCGACGTATTTGTTAAAACAGTATATTTGCCAGGTTAGTTGATTCATTTACATTGCCAACTTAGAAAAAAAATTCTAGAGCAGAAAAGATTTCACTTAAATCGCACACACAAACGATGAGCAATGCTCAAAATAATGGCTTCTGAAAGAAAATTAGTCCGATATGCTTTACAATCCAAATAACTGAACGAATATTGATTTTACAAAGATATTATAAACATCAAGCAGCCCTGTAACATTCTATTTTTTGACCACTAGTTTACAATCGACTTCAAAGAAAAACTAAGGCAACAAAATGTACGTACTGAAACGTAAATTAATATACAGTGTTCTCGTCTATAACATGTTAAATGATGATAAATCCGTCGATATGGCTTTCTTAAAAGTGGGTAATATAATAAGATTAATTAAATAATACTCACATTTTCTCACATAAATAAACATTTAATAATGAATCAAAAGATCGAGTTTTTCTATTAATTTCGATTACTTCTCTGCATTTAATTCAGTTGCCTAACAACATTTCATTCAAAGCTCAGAAACAACGTACCATGTTCAAAGCAAAGAGTTTTACAGCAATGGCAGATATTGGTTTTTTGAAAAACATATTTTTATAAAAAGAGCTTCTATTATGTTATTACCATCTACATATACTTACCTACCACATAGTTATATCCTGGAGTTATTAAATGTAGATTTCTTCGTATCATTAAAATTTTTCTTTAAATCAGAATGTATTTGCAATCTGTGGGACTCTAATGATCAAGTTACCAATTCATAAAGTAGTTTTCTTTTATAAATAGTTAAAGGCATTGTTTTATATTCAAATAGAGTTTTTTTTTGTGTATTCGAAATCGTTTAGTCACTGTCAAATTATTAGTTTTAGTTAATTTCACGTCGACTTTTTTATGTGTTTCGGAATGAATAATTTCTTATTTTGCATTCAATTTGTGTGCACAATCTTTTATATATTTATAATTATTCTGCTTTAGAATATAAATATGTCAATTTAATGTTAATTCAATTCAATGTTGTATACAATTTTTTTACCTTACCCCATTAATAGTAGATAACAGTGGCAGATAACGTAAATTACATCTACCACACCTGTAACTAAAATACCAATTAAAGTCATGTCACACCTTTTTCTACTTTACATATCCTTTCCAAAATTTACTTCCTTGAATATGAACAAAAAATTATGATGTATCGCGATTTTAATAGCAGATTGAACGCATGTTTTGCATGCATATGTATAAAGTTGTCGATTATACTTAATAAGTCACAATCTCTCCAAATATTAACATTTCTGTTTCTATTTTATTTATTACTGCCTACGTATGCACAAGGTAACAAAATCTATTTTGGGGAGTATAGTCTGAATAAAGTACTTTTTACAGTTGCAACTTTTACTGGTACCAATGTCAACAATATGAATATTTAAATTGCACCGTACAATCTCTTTCAGAACTAATGCCACTTCATTGATTGTTCTTTGCTTATTGAGCACCTTCGTATAATGTCATTTCGTAATTCAGAAATTCTGAACCATTTTCAGTTCGTATTCTATATATTTCGTTCGCAATCACCAACGATAGTTCATCGACCATTTGTTACTACAGCGATAGCAGTAATGTCTTCATTATATTGATATTTTATTACAGAGAACTTATACTCACACTTTGTTTTTAGGCCTGCCGGAACCACTGTCACATTATTGAAAATTATTATAGTATTTTCACTTATAGTTGCGAACTATCGGTTTGTAAACAGACCCAAAATGTATTCTAAATTGGTAATAAATCGAAAAATAAAAGAATTAGAGAAAAGCCACTTTTAAATTACGCCACCAGAGCCAAAGAGAAGTTTTAAGTGGAATGAGTATCCTCTCTCACTTGTTCCAACTACTTAGCTGCCAACTGTGTTTTCAGGTTGATAATTATTCATTCAAAAGTATTAGAATTCCTAAAATTAAGAAGGAATAGTTATGGATTCCTATGTTGACATGAGAGAAAACTTTTGTGTAGACTACAGCGTCATATTTGATTGTAATGAAAGTTGACATAGTATTTCTAATTAGATTTAAAAACTGCTTAACCAGAGCTGTGTCTGTACATCTTTTTCAACCCTAAAGTAGTAATTTACAATACCACCACGGATACCACCAACCACGCAACTTCTTTGTATCACGAAAAATTAACAGACAGTTGTCATATCACCTTTTTCAAACTCAATTCTTTCTCTACTGCTAAAGTAGAATTAACTTTAACTAGCAATTTTAATATATTTGAATTTGAACAGTTCTTGATTTGTGGTTTATGTTCAATCTTACAACTCCAATAATATCTAGATCTAGCCGCTACTTAAATAAAATCCTTCTACAGATTTTTTTAACGAATTATCGGAATAAGGGACATCCAAATAAGGAAAATACATACGAGTAAAATCTGTCCGTCTAATAACCGCTCTTCTAAGCATTATTCAGATTCACTTGTATATAATACTAAAATGTTTATTTAAACCGCTTTAAGTCACAGAAATATTCGTAAAATATCTAGTTATAAATTATTTATTATTTATTGTGCTGTGAGCTATTTTACTATTGATTAGAGTACATATGTTAGTTAGCTTCTTGTTTAATATAATATCGTTTGAATTAGTAATCTCGATCAATAATAATTGCTTTTACAGCATTTACCTACAACAGAATCATTGAACCGTTGTTCCTAAAGCATACAATTACGATAGATTACAAAATTTTCTCTGGATCAAAATTTTCGATCTATTGAAATTTTGTTTTTTTTTTCTAATTATTAAAATTACGCAACTGGAACGTTGGGAAAATGACGTGTACGATTTAAAAGTTATATGCTGTAAACTAGGGGTCTAACGATGCATGGAAAATTTGTCGTGGATTAGTTCATCGTAACAATATTTTGGATTTATGTAGTAAGATACAGTTTATATTTTTGTATAAAAATTTGTTTAATTTATAGAACTAACGTCTTGAATTAGTACAGACGCAAATTAAATTTTAAATTTTCAAAAAACGATAATTTAATCCATTATTTTGATTAATATTTATTAAGTTTAAGCTTTCTTAATTCCTTTATTACATTTCGAGTAAACTTCGTGATTAACAGATAGAAGTACATATGTATATACAATGGACATATACTTTCCAAGGTTTCATTAACTTTATAAACCAGAACTTGCAACCAGAATAAGTGACTTCCATTTTAAAATATTTTTTTTATACAAAAGCCACTGCAATATGTATTATTCAAGGTTGTGCAATTTCTTTTATTTTTCATTTATCGTCAAGGCAATTGATGTTCGTTTGGATGTGAGTAGTACCGTTCACTAAAAGGATGACCGCCATATTTAATTCATAACTAGTTTAGATCAGTGTTAATATGAAAAGCGCCTAAAATACAATATTAATTCAGTGAAAATTCTTTCCCCTAACCGTGATAAAATTAAAGAACTACTCTATTATATAATTATATTCATTACTTTCCTTAATGCATAATTAATAAGTATAGAAAAGAATAGGTAGGTACCTACTATATATTTTTGCGATTACTTTATGACAGTACCCTTACTCTGCTCCACTAACATGATAGAATGCGAGTTGTAATGTACTATCATGAATTTCAAATCTTATTACCTCTTTGTATACGCCAAAGAGGAACGCATTTATTTCGCTTTATATGTGTATTGAAAGAATACAAATATAGGAGACTCGCTATAAATGCAAAATAGGAAAATATAATTTGTTAGCAAAAAGATATGCCTTTGAATCCGAGTTTTTGTATATTCCAAAAGAATGTCCATATTTGATTCTTGAACACTGTCTTTCATTACAAAGCATATATAATATAAAACTATACATAAATAATTGTAACATATAAGTAAATCAGGTTTTAGCAAATCAATCATTTCTCTATATTAATGAATCTTGAAAATTCACTGTGCTGCTATTACTATTTACATTGAAAAACATGCGAGGGAGAACAACTTTTACATTATTTGCTTGACATAAACCACACCAGAAAGTATCAAATTTTGTCGTATTTGCTTTGACCAACTTTGTTCCTAAAATTGGCTGCTTCGGAATAAATACCTGTTTATTGTCGTCCTGAGCGTTGTTAAGGTAAAGGGGTGGAATTTCTTCTTCTGTCAAGCAGCATTGTCTCAGCTTTTCGTCTTTCTGATGATGATTAGCGACGCCCACCATGGTAAAAAAATTACACCATATAAAACCATGCTGTTTTTTCCATACTATTAATAGGGTTTTTACGTTATTGATTAGCACTCATATTAGTATACAACAGTAGTACTTTTTCTTGCTACTTCTTTTGGAATCAATCTGCATTACTTAAGTGACAAGAAGTTTGTAAACGCCATTGCCATAAACCTCAATATGATTCCCTGGCAGCAGAGATTTTGAAGTTGCTGTTTATCAACTGGTATTCAGAATCTTCTGAATAATGATTAACTGTCGGGTCTCTTATTTGTAGTTCATAGTATATAGAAACAGTATGCATTCATATTAAATAACATAGATGCCAGATGCCATACAACTTTCTTATAAAGGAGGGAAACTAGGTAATAATTCCAAGCAATCTTATCAAATCGTTAAGACAAAACTGTTTTTAAGTTTTCTCAAACATGATGTTTAGTGATGTTGGGAGTGTCTCAGGGCATAGATATATTTTTTTTAATTTACACTATTATTTGAATAATATTTTAGATATGGTCTGTAAATTATATTTGAAACATTTTCATTTATATTAAAGAAAATCCAAATATGTGATCAGTTTACAATTTTATGTATAATTTTATAAATAGAATTTATTCGCGCACCATTTAGTTTACAACATAGTTTATTAGAGGGTATTATGACTTTTGTGGTAATTTTAATATTTTTATTTGCGAGTATAATAAGAAGGAAGAAATTAAGAATTGATTCAGGTTAAAACATTTTAGCCCTATTTGATGTCATAAAGACATGTAATTTTCTTTTTTCCGAAAACGTAATGTATCGCGGACTTAACAGCCATGAAAAAATTGTGGTACTGCTTGTTTTTATAGATAAAACAACATTCTCTTAGTTTTAAAAGTTAAAAATATTTTGCTTTGATGTAAAAACCTGAAGATTGTTTTTCGTTTAGATAATGTTAATTATTAATTTGCATTCTTCAAGTTTGATAAACATTGCTGCAAGTTATAAAATAGCTGTTGTCTACTTTAAGTATTAAATTGGTTTTGTTTTTATTTCCATCAGATTTTTTCGAGATATATTACTTTACATTTCAATAAATAAAATTATAAAAATTAAAAGCGTCTCCTTTTCTATCATATATTACTTTACTTCATTCATGCGACTTATCTTACTAAATGTATGCTTATACAAATAGACAACTTGTCTTCGTATATAAATTCTGAAGGCCACAAACCTACACAATTCACTTGATTGTTTATTCAAATTATCGTTTTAATGACATTGCGTTACGCAAATTTGAAATACATCGTTCTGGAAGATTTAGGATGTTCTGTGTCTATATGAGCCACTTTCACGGGATATACGCTAAATTTTACCGCTCTTTGAACATGTGCTGAATTCACGAAGTGAAATTTAGGTGAAATATATTGCGCCACCTATAGATAAAAACTATGTAACATTATATATTTTAAATTATCTATCCGTAAACAATTGTTATATGTAGAAATACCAACATTGCCTGTGGCATATAGTTATGCTTTATAAGTTTCAATATATTGTCAAAGACATTTTACCAGTGCTGGTTTAACTAGAAACGATATATACCGATTGTACTTTCTTGAGAATAGTATTAAATTGTATTTGTTAAAAAATGAAATACAAGTTACAATTATTGTGAAGTGAAATTAATTCTCCCTCATATTATTAATAAAACATAAAAAGAAAAAAGAACAAGTGCTTGTAGTTTTAGTAGATTAAATCAGAAGTGACAAAATCTCTTTGATATTGATACAAAATTCGAAATTACAACTAATGTCTTTAATACAAACTCATTTTGGGGCACGTGTTGTATATTTAGAATTGACTGTAGAAGAAATTGATCGATTCTCATCTCTACATTAATTTAAACGTATAAAAAGTTTAAAGTCAAAATTCATAGTTATATTGACGACAGAAAATCATTTATAAATATGCGATTCGAATACTACACACATAAAAATTTCTGGTATAAATTCTTATCCTTTCAGTTGGTGTTAAAATATAGATAAGTAATTACCCGAAAAAGTGATAGTTCTAATCAAATTGAATGTATTTGGATTCTTTTCCCGATTAAATTACATCTAAAACCCGGAGTTAAAAGAAGTGATAGAATTGTTGTCTAATAAAGATAAGTTGAACACCGATTTAACACCATAAAGACAACAAGTTATCCATTAGTGCATAATTCATAGATCAGGAGATAAAATACATCCAAATGTAAAACATTTTATCTGCTTTGGAGAAACTCGACACCGAAGTTAATTCGAAAAAATGAAAATGTTATCCTAAAAGAGTTAGATTTGGTTAGATTGCACTTGCTTAATTCCCACATAAGCATTTTGTTAGAGAAAGGGTAGCGTTCCTGTTCTAACACGAATAACGGCCATTGTGTATACTTTGGTTAACG
Organism: Holotrichia oblita; assembly: GCA_023690525.1. Classification (NCBI taxonomy): domain Eukaryota; kingdom Metazoa; phylum Arthropoda; class Insecta; order Coleoptera; family Scarabaeidae; genus Holotrichia; species Holotrichia oblita. The sequence goes on from CM043018.1 coordinate 65,819,463, forward strand.
AAAATTGATGCTGCATTTTATTTGCGCAACAAATATATTAGGAATCATAAGAAGTGGGTGAAAATAAACAGAGACTTACTGAGAAAAGAGGTCATAGATTATAAAAGTAAGTATAGTATAATTATTATAGGTAAACCAAACAGATTCATAAAGCCCGATGGACACATACAAGAAAAACTTTAAAAGGTAGTTCTCTCTCGTCGATTCATATGAGTCAAAAAAAACACGCTGCAATTCACAAGTCCAACTCTGAAAGTCGAAACTGTACAAGTAAAACTGGTACATGCAGTATTTTTCTTGACAAGTATGAAAAAGCTACAAGTCGCGCATGCGCAATTCGTCAGAACACATATATACAAACTGAAAAGAAATAAATCCGAATATTTTACATTAAAAACTTGTTTGTGTATACGGACTTGTAAAGAAAACTTTTAACATAACTTTTAAAGTTTTTCTTGTATGTGTCCATCGGGCTTAACACAGGCTATAACTGGATAACATCTCTAATAAATACAGATCAATATTTTTACCAACATATATTCCTCTCTTTTTAGGATATTCTGCATTTGTGACGGTTTTTATAGATTATAGTATAGTACCTGGTAGCAGGGTGTCGGAGGCTTTGGTGTAAAAGCATTCCTGAATTGTGATTTCCAAAAGCTAATTTGGGGCGCCTGATTTCGGATATCACGGTGCGGTTGCACCGACCTAGCCTCTGGTGGCTGGTACTGACGTCAGTAGTACGGCGCGAAAAACGAACTCTAACTCTTCTCGGGGTAACAGTTACCACCTCAGAAGTAAAGAATTTATTCTTTTCGAGATAAACCTAACACTTCTAAGAATATCTGTAACTCCTTTCGGGGTAACAGTTACTACATCGAAAGATTACCAGTTCTCCTTTTCAATATAATACTCACACTTCTCAGGATAACTCTAACTCTTTTCTGAGTAACAGCCACTACCTCAGAAGTTAAGTATTTCTCCTATTCGAGATTATACTAACACTTTCGAGTATAACCGTAACTCTTTTCGGAGTAACAGTAACTACCTCAGAATTTAAGCGTATTTCCTTTTCGAGATACCTGTAACTTTTTTCCGGAATAACAGTTTCTATATCGACGTTAAGTATTTTTCTTTTCGAGATGAGACTAACACTTTGAAAGATATAAGCAACTACTGCAGGGACAATGTTATTATCACTTCTGAATATAACACTAGCACTTTTGTTCTAACTCCATTTTTTTAACACTAGAAGCGGATGGACGCGAGGAAACACCGAAAAAGTGTTGAAAGAGAGAATTAACTCCAGATTTTTATGCGTGCATGGAGCACTTGGAAAATAACAATGAACCTTTGCAATTCTCAGGGGAGTAAAGAAAATTTATGGAAACACAACCATGACCTGTAGTCTGCACCTTTTTTATAGGCTTCATTTACGAGTTGAGCAATGACATAATTTTTCACTCCCACACCACGGTATTGTTGCATCCATTCTCTACAAACTAGATCCTAACTCTAAATCGATTAACTAAAAGTTTTGTCTCAACGCTGGTGCTAGTTCTACCACAGCAATAAGGTCTTGACTACCTAACATGTAATTGTTGTTACTTCTAGCATACTTTATAATATTTTGCTTCTTGACTGTTGAAAAGGTCAAATTAATTAAACATCAATCATTCATTCTCTCACAGGGCTAACAAAACCGGTCTGCGCTATTAATACAAAACATAACGGTCATACTTGTTTCTCTTTCGCCCAAAGTTAACTATCTAACCTGTCACACAAACGTAATACAGCCTCAGTTGCTAGTTTCATCTAGGTAGGATTCCGGCGAGCAACTATCCAATCTATAAGTATGCCACAATAGATGGGCTTACGTAACCGTACAAAGGTGAATGTAGTGTGTAATTTTCTTCTTATAATTTTAAATTAAATGCAAAATTGCATGCGTAAGCCACTGGCATGTGTACGAGTTTGCCAAGTTTAGTTATGACAGTGGTTAAAGGCTGATTTATATTATACGAAACGACTACGATACGATAACGATCCGACACGACACGAAAACTATTATTGTTTTGATTTTAAACGACTATGTTTACATATATCCGAAACGATCCGACTTTGATACGAACGACAACAACACGACAGGCTGACTTAAAGTCGGAGGATGTTTTGTCGTGTCTGTATGCAAATCCATCATCCACTCTTCTAGAACTATACAGTTTCCAATCTAGGGTGTACTGCCTATGTCTGATAATGGAAATACCTACTATAATGTCGTGTCGTATCGGATCGTTGTCGTATCGTAGTTGTTTCGTATAATATAAATCCGCCTTAATGCGTAGGATTTCAATATATTCCTATAGTACCTACCAATCTAATTTCACCATTGGAAATAAATTTGTCATTTAGATTTCAGTTTCCTGCACTTTCCTACATCCACAAATATGATTACGTTAGAATAAATCATCATCTGTGTACTCTATTGCAAATATTCCTTCATTTTATTGTATTGTATTGTAAGGCTATTACATCTTTATTTCATAAAAAATTTCACAAATAGTGCTCTCAAATAAAACATTTCCTGCAACGTGTGTTTACTAGGTCTAACTTCGAAAATATAGAAATTTGTTAGAGCCGAAATACAGAAAAATAATGCAGATAGAAGAAATAAACATCCGGAGTCGATATGAAAAGTAACCTGTAGTATACTGTACAGTCACATTCAAAAATCATATATATGTATGTATGTCTTCTTAGACCAGATGTGAACATTTTACTGCATGTTGTACCTATCCGATCCGGTTTTACTCTTATCGTCATATATTTAAAGCTATATAGTATTATTAGATATATCTATGAGAGCTAACCCAAATTGAAGATATAGAACGCAAACTATTGATATTCGAAATCTAAAAGAGCTCTAAGATAATCTGACTTTTCGCTGTAATTGTACCTACTCTCAATTTTATAACATTTCAAAGATACCTAGATACCAATTATATTGAATAAATTTGCATAATTCTTTGACCACGTCTGAAATGTTAATTTAAATCATTGTTAGTTGTTTTAAAGTATCATTTTATTCATCGTTTTGTAATAATAAATAAAAGCATTCGTCAGAATTCTGGGAGTAACATTGTTCGCTCTTGAATTTTATGGGTTTTCATTATTTATAATCGTATCGTATTTCAGATAAATATCCAAATAATATTTATTATGTGTTACATCCATATGGAAATGTCAATGTGTGCGACTGCTGCTGATATGGATATTAAAGCTGCTGCTTCTAACTAGTATACTCAAATTTTATATTTGGTATAAATGTACTTTAGCAGCTAAACTCAAAACTCTCAAATACATATTACCAAATTTAGTAAACATGAATATTCTTAATGGAATGATTCTGGCAAGGTCATATTACTGACAACTATCAGGTTAATGTACGACATATGAGAAGTGTATTGTATAATTTGTAAATCAAACACTTTAAACAAATGGTATAATAAACAAGGATGAAAAAAGAAGAAAGCTAGAGAATATGTTACAAAAATAATTTAATGAAATTAAAATGTAATACGTTCTCAGCAAGCATAGCAACTTTATTACACTTTGCTAACACTTATATAACAATACATTATCTTTTATCTTAAATTCAATGATAAGAAAGAAGGTCATTAATTACAAATTTTTACTGAATTATCAAAATATATTATAGCTGAAAATTCAAATTAGAAAATCGCTTTAATAAAAGACACAGGTGTATTTAAAAAAGCACTAACATTTCAAATTAATTAATAAATAGTAAAATCAATGCCGAGAAGTGTAACCTCTTAAAAATTTATATCGTGTAGTAATAACTTTTGTCATTGGAGGAACATAAAGCATTAATTAACATTTTATGTATTTACCAGTTTACCCAGATTTTATAGCAAGGTCATTAATTTTAAGATAACTAGCTGAGTACAAGGCAAAAGAATCGCAATTATACATTCTATACCGAAATCATTCAGGTACAAATTTAAGTAATGGTCTTGTTTTATTATAGTCACTTAATTTACATATAAAATGTGTGTTTTCCAATTTTGTAACTAAGAAGAATGGAAACTAAATTAGAATATTTTACCAGCACGCATATATTGTTGAAACAAAGAGTGATAAATTATACTTTAGGAATTTTTGAGAAATTTACATACGCATCTTACTTTCAATTCCTTATTTAACAGAATATTACAAAACATTGTTGATTGGATTAAAAGAAACTAACAACGTACTTCTACATTATAACTTTACTTAAAGGTTAATATTTCAGGACTTGAACTACTTTGTAACGGCATTTGACTTTTAAAAGACGTCTAGCAACCTAATTTTGATAATGTACGTTTACTTAAAGATGCCAAACGGGTCGTTATTAAAGATTACGTTACAATTTAACATTACATAACTCCAATTATCCATCGAAAAGACGATTCCTTGCATAAATCAGCAATTAAGTTACAATAAGTCGTTACGTACACAATACACTTATTTCTGTATGTCTTATTACATTAAACGTTTATGTATCTTGACAAATAACAAATACAGTAATATAAACTGCAAATATGTAATAACAATATATCTTAATTTACATTCAAGGCTTTCTTGACCATCTATGTATTTTTACTATTTCAATTAGAAACTTCCACTTACAATTCCTAAATACAATAACACATGTACTCTTCTGAGGAATGAATATTTATTTAATGATAATAAAAAAACATATAATTGTTGTGAAACTAAAATCACTTAGTCTTTGTTTTGTGCGGAATAAAAATACCTTCTAAGTATAAGGCAATTTGCTATAGTAGTTTCAATTAAGAAGAAATCTCTATTAGAGAGCAAATAAAAAAAAATACATGTAGTTAACGCGCTTTGAATTCATTATTAAAAAAAACTCATTTCATAAGATTTATTAAGGTTACCGGTTACAGTATAGATATTGAGGTACAAGTAATTTTTCTAATACTTTCAATAGGCAAATAAATATATACGCATGTGTTATAACATAACTATAAATTGATATATTTATTCACTGTATTAATCCATGCAGAACATAATAGATGAATATAACATGGAACAAATTTCTAATAACGATTACAGCTTAGGAAATTAGTTTCTTAAATAAAATTTTAATTCGGTTTCTCCGTTACCTCTTAATTATTTCTATGATAGAGACCCTCCTTCCCAATATGGGAATCACCTTGGCTGATCAACGTTCATAAAAGAATTGGAAAAGTTCTGCGCAAAACCTAAAACATTTGGAATACGCTGTTGGAAAAAAATGACGTGGCGATATAATATGAACGCGTCAAAATACATGTATAGTATTTGCGGTGCATAAAGATTTCCCCTACACGAGATGTAAAGAATTTAGAATTTTCCTATAGTTGCATTTCTTACTGAGCGGCTGCAACATGTGCAATATTCCGTCCCCATGGAAACCGAAGCGGGTGGGAGAAACCGATCGCTCTTATTATGGTGCAAAGGGTACTATGTAGTATAAGTGACATAATTCTGACAAAATTTAATGTTTAAGTTACTTTTGTCTAACTATTATTGTAAAGTACGTTCTATCCAAATCTGATAATTTATGACAGATAAGACAAAGTAAAATTAAAATAAATCACCCTCTCAAAATTTAGTTACTTGTACAAAATGTTTTGATAAGACTTTATTTTAAAGCGCTGAAAAATACTCTTGCCTTCTTAGTTAATTTGTATGGTACTCAATAGTAGCTTGCATGGAGAGAATCAGAATGGTTTATCTGGTGTAGGTACAAATTACACAGGCCTACAAAAAATTTTTTGTTGAAAGATGATTTAAATTCAACAATTACTTTTATACAATTTTGAGGCCCTGATTATGATTTTTTTTTTAATTTTATGCATTACGTAAGGTTTGTTTACAAACTACAATAAAAGAACAGAACTAGAGATAATGTACATTTATTGCATATTTCCAAAAATATAACATGTGATTTTGTTTCCTATTAAATTAATATGTTTTACGATTGGTATGTAAACTGCGTTTAGTTGGCTTTTTGTAGTGTGTTTGTTCGAGATTATCGCTTTATAACATCCAGCAATAGTCTGCAATCATCGATATGCTCCATCTACCTTGATATCGTCGTTCCTTTCACCCAAAGCATCCAGTTATGTTCCTCATACTTAATTTTCTTTAACAGAAGCTCCAAGTTTTGACAGGTTTCTTTAAGGTGTACCGAATGTGCGACAGGAATGGAATTCAACACATTATCATTATGTAGTAATACTCCTTTTAAGCTTCTTTTGCTTGAATCGATGAAAAGACGCCAATCTCCTTTGTCATACGAAACAACTCCCAAATTCGTAAGTAAATGTTATTACAATATACTAAAGTTCCATCTGAATTTTTATAGAAACTGGTTGATGTTCCAGGAGCCCACATTTTTTTCTTACGAAGTCCGGATGCCAACAAGTTCATTTTGAGTAAACAGTTCCGGTTTAATACATTCTTCTGGATTAAAGTCAACGTCTTTCGGATCATATGGATCCTCATTAGAGTCAGATAAAACTATTGCTTCAATTTCTTGGGGTGAAACAGGTACTGGTACGTCAGGTCCGTGCGGTGCAGGTCTGATAGCAGAACTGATGTTGGGATATGTTGTATTTTTCTCATTCTTGGTGTTAAAGCCTTTTATATTGCAAGAACAAAAACAACAATCATCACTATGGTTTTTTGTTTCACCCCATATCATGGGTATTCCGAAACTTAATAATTTTTTTCTACCTTTTGTCCAGTTTCGCAAAGCTTCTACGCAAACCCTGCATACAACGTGTGGTGCCCACGATTTATCTTGGTCACCACGTCTGATGCCAAAATAAGCATAATATACTGATTTCACAAATGCAGTCTTGTCTTGTGAAATGTTGTCTTTCTTTAGTTATTACAAAATTTTCACAAATGTAACAAAAACAGTTCGGATCATTTAAACAATGTCGTCTTGCCATTATGTAAATTAACAAAACACGAACAAATGCAATAATTCAAAAATCGCAAAACGATACCCACCAAACACCAAATGCAGACTAAAGACAAGTAGGTATCCACGTGTTGTAAGATCAGTGGAAATATAATACACTGTTGTCAATTTAACTTTTTATAATAAAATTTTACTATAAACATCATTATCACAAACTTTTAACAAGCACACGTTTTATAAAAAATCCGTACGTGATGGAACAAAAAGGATGTTATTATCGTAATCTGGAGGTTAAAATCATTCAAGAAAAGGTATAAATTTCTAAACATCGAATTTGTTGTAGACCTGTGTTATTATCGTTATAATATTATAACTAAAACATCAAATACTATGAACGCCTTAAATTATTTATTATTAAAATTATAAAGTTGTAAAATAGTAAGACATCCTAGTCCAATAGTAAGTATCCTCTGATTATAAACTGTTAGAATTACAGTAAAGCAGTTTACTGTTGACATAGTAATCAAATAGTAGGTACAGTGAGTATAGTATTTAAAAAATAAATACATACATATTCTTCTTTTTATTTACTTATGCTAATTTTCATATTTTGTACAAATATAAAAATGTAAAAATATATCCATTTATTTAATAGGAGTTAAGGTTATATTTCGTAATTTACAACGAAATCAATTGTTAATTTCAATATATTTTGCTGGTAATACAAAAATCATACCGCACATGTCTCATGAAGTAAGCTTTCCAATGGCAAATACCTGATAATAGTCGGAAAAAGACCAAACAGTGAATGAGAAAATATTTGTATTC